>PITA01004518.1:0-122450 GCA_004023965.1 Spilogale gracilis
GCTTTCTTCGCCGCCTCGCCCCAGAGTCCCCCGAACCCCCGAAAGCCCCCTCGCCCTGCCCGCGCCAGGCGATCCGAATGCAGAAACGGGGCGCGGGGTGCGTCCCACAGCCCCTCTTCCCTACCTGGGACAGGAGAAAGCACAGAAGGAGCGGAGTTCTCGGCTGCATTTTGCCCGACTAGAAGCGCCCGGCGGCGTTTTCATTCATGCACTTGGCTGCACTGAGCATATTTTCCGTGGGAGCCAGGCTTTGAGGAGAGGCTCTGCCTCACCAGCCAGCCAACTTCCCAAATAGATCAGCGGCAGCATCACGAAAGCATTGGGTAGAGGCTGATGACCAGGACCAATGGCTTTACAAGACGGATTCCTTCATAATGCTCCCTCGTTTTGCATGGCAGATACAGGGCGAGCACCTCGCACGGAGCTAGCCCCTTGGAGGAGGCAGCCCGTTGGCTTTTTTGGACTGTTGGGGCCCAGCCTCACAAATCACGCTGGGCAACGCCAGCCGATTCCACTTTTGCAGAGAATAGAATTGCACTAGGGACTGGAGAACACTTCCAGCCCAGTGCAAAAAGATTCTCTTTATTAAAATGTTAATAAGATCCACTTTAAATCCAATAAATCAAATAAAATGACCCCAGCAGTTCCAGCCCTTTCCACGCCTGGAAAGACTTGGCGGTGGATTTTTTTTTCTTCTTTCTTTCTTTCTCTTTCTTTCTCTCTCTCTCTCTCTCTCTCTCTCTCTCTCTCTCTCTCTCTCTCTCTCTTTTTTTCCCTCTCCTAATGTGGCCTAAGTCATGATGGTGTTTGGTGTTTCCTAGCCATCTCACAAATCACAAAGACGACAGATCAATTCTCGCTTGTAGAAAAAAATCCATCAAGGGGCAATAGATTTTATTAACTGCTCAGGTGAGAGTGTGACTGGCTGCCTATTCCACAAATGTGCATCTGGCACCAAATTTGGAGCCATGATTTAAAGAAACTTTTTTTTTCTATATGGATGTAATTTTTCAGAAGCTCCTACCAGTCCCCAGAGACTGAGAATAATCATAGCCTCTGCTCAAGGGGTTTTATAAATGGGGGTGCCATGGGTATGAGGGTAAGAGGGATATATAGGTCTACTTTTCCCAGTAGATATCTAAGAATATGCAGTAAAGATCTCACGTTGTCATTTCTATGCAGCCTCTTTCTAAAAAGTATTTAAGGTATTTTAAAATAAAGGGCATTAGTGCAATAGAATTGATCCAACCAAAACAAAAAAATCCAAGCTGGGAGGAAAAATTCAGAAAACCAAAATGCTAAACTGAAACACTATTCTATTTGCTCTGATTTGGATATGAGCATCCTGGTGGCCAAAGCAATAAGAGAAACATGTAAATTATACAATTCTTATTATAGAAAAATGCACACAAATATCTACTGATGAAATTTACCCCTGGAGCTGAATACTAGACTACACGGGCTACATGACATCTAATACAGCAAGACACTGAGCAACGGACCATGCTGAGATCCCATGGATTGGGCTGTATTCCCAGCACCGGGCACAGGGCCTAGAACATGGAGACAGTCATCAGTGTGTGTTAAATAATTGTCTAGACCTAATGAAAGCAGCAGAGGGTGGGTGGCATAGAGTCTGGAGCCACATTACCTAAGCTTAACCCCCAGTTTTGTCATAGACAAGTAAATCACTCATACTCCCTGTGCCTATGTTTGTCCACTACTTAAATGAGAATACAAATCATACTGAACTTACAAGGTTACGGTGAGGATTAAGTGACAAAATGACCACTCAACAAATTTAAACTGATGCACTTTTTAAAATTCCTTCACTGCCAGCTGTTCAGTCCAAGGTCACCTCATGTGTTCCCAAGGTCACGGATGAAGTTGCAATGCCATCTGACCTCCTGGCTACATTAGCCAGCGCTGGCCCAACAGATGGCAATGTTGGCCAAATGGCCTCCAGAAAAGCCTAGGAAAGGTAGATGTTGCTGCTTCTTCCAGTCTCTTCAACTTCCCACCCTCTTGCCTGAGCAGGAACTGGCCGTGAACCTCTGAGGGGGCAGTCACGGTATTTGATAGATATGACTGTCCCTGCTCGGAACTCATGTTCTATAACCATGCTGCCTACCAAGAGAGTAAAATGGAGTATTTTGGAATTGGGCAGGCTTCAAACCAACACATCATGAAATACCTTGGTTTTTCCCCATTCCACAACAGGAGTCATCTTGTCAGTCAGGGGTCAGCGAATTAAGCCCATGGATTCAGCAGACACAAAGGCAGACAGAGAGCAGGGAAGAGCTTGGGAGATGATAAACCACTAACAAGGATAAAGATCCAGAAATCATCCAGCCACATTTCCACAAGCAGCCAACTGGTTGCGGAAGCAGTCCGTAGGGTAGGGTGTGCAAAGCCGCACCTGTCCAAAGTGTGAAACCCTATCATTGACTTCACAGATTTCACAGGCCCTCTTTGTGGTCTCTGCATCCCACCAGCCTTACTGCTGCTCACCATGCAGGCCCAGCGCTCTCCCTTCCTGGCACGTGCAGGGTTGCGCTCGCCGGCCCCCTTGTGGTCAGCAGGGGGCTGCGGGATTAGGCAGAGCCAATAAGCAGTGAGCAAAAGTGACAGGTGTCCTTCAAGGCTGGAGCGCCTAACCGCCAGTGTGAGACAGGCTGGAGTCCCTGGGCAGGTGGCTCAGCGGGCAGTGTTCTCAGGAGCAACAAGTGCAAGAGGAAGGGAAGCCAGATGGGCAGTGGCAGTGGGGGCCCCGGCCAAATCCAGGACCCATTCAGAGATGACCCGAATAGAGTCGGGGCTGTGCGTCTGTGCCCCCAGGAGGCCAGTAGCTGGAGGGGAGTAACCTCGTGGGGGCTGCTTGGCTCGGCCAAGGGCAATAGTCCAGCTTGACTTCAGCTTCATCATCTACATACAAACTCAAAGCACTGACCCATAAGAGGTAACAGGAGGCTGTGAGTCCCAGACTGCCGAGGACCACATGCCCCTGATGGTACCAGGGAAAGTAGGTGCAGATTTGCAAAAATCTGCCAACCCTGTCTCCAGACAGTACCTGTGCAGGCATTCGCCAAACGTCCTGGGCTGCCGTCCTGAGTTTCTGTCCCGACAGGCAGACGCACTCTAGCCAACCACACCCAAGCCCAAGTGAGCATGCCCAAAGGGCTTCTCCCATAGCCCTCTACTTCTGTTGGAGTTTAAGGGCCAGGAGGAGTTAACGTCAAGAGTCTTCCTAGGCCCTGGGGCGCCTGGGTGGCTCAGTTGGTTGAGCGACTGCCTTCGGCTCAGGTCGTGATCCCGGAGACCCGGGATCGAGTCCCACATCGGGCTCCCTGCTCGGTGGGAAGCCTGCTTCTCCCTCTCTCGCTCCCCCTGCTTGTGTTTCTCCCTGTCAAATAAATAAATTAAATATTTTAAAAAATTAAAAAAAAAAAAAAAAAAAAAAAAAAAAAAGAGTCTTCCTAGGCCTTAAGGTTCACCTTTAGAAGCCCACGAAGGCTAGGAAGACAGAAAAAATTGGTCTGCAAAATAAGACTTAGTTTAGGGTCTCCAGACTCTACTTACATTGGGCAAGTTGCTTTTACTCCCCAAAGCTCAGTTTATTAATCCATAAAATGGGAATGATAATACAATAGCACTCCAAGGGATGCTATAAAAATGGATGCTAATTTTCCCCTCAGTCCCCTACTCCCCTCTGTTCTCAGAGATCATGCCTTTCACCAAACACAGGATAGCATGTTTTGTTCAATAAAGACAGAAGAAAAATCATTTCCAATGATTTTTCACTCCAATGATAAAAGGCCCCTAAAGAAGAAATGAATTTTTGTTTGTTTTGCATTTTCCCTTCAATTCCCTAATGGGAATCATTTGGCTGCTGAATGGATTAATGGTGGCAAGTGAGTACGGAACCTGGAAACCAACCCCTAATGGCCCCTGCTTTACCTCCCCTCACTCCAGCCCCCCACCAAGCCCCTGGCTGCTTTGGCCCAGAACCTGGGTCTGCCTCTGGACACATTCCCTGTTCACGCTCCTTTCCCAGGCACATCAGCCTGCCTTTGGGCTGATGAAATCATCCAACATTCAGGATACAGCTACTGGGGTGCCAGGGATCGAGAGTGCTCCCTCTCGTTGACACGGATGAAGACATTTCTCTGGCTGCGTGAAGGCTACCATGCCCACATGTGCACTGGTTGGGTATTATGTGTGCAAGCACATGGATGTGTGTGAATAGCAAGGTGCATGCTGTACCTTCCAGCCGAGATAATTTACTCAAATTCTGGTACCCTTTGAGTGTGCTTTTGTAATGAGGCATTTGTACAGAACAGCGATAAACCAGAGAGATGCCCTTATGAGACCCAATAGTCATGAGTTATGCCAGGAGCCCTTGATAACTGGGAGATACTAGAACAGCAAAGAGGGAAGCCCACACTACAGCATTAGGTACAGAGCGGTGCCGAAGCTACACCCCTCCCAGTGGGATAGTCTGCTAAAAGAAAAAAACTGAGACTATGACACTACATCAAGCCACAATACCTGGCCACCCAAAAGTAGCAACCTTGATTGTTCTTGAGCCATGAACCTGTTTTGTTTATTCATAGACATTTACGCTACTTAATCTTAGCCTGTAAGTGGTCACTTGCATTACTGCTCCATTTTTCACCGCAACCTGCATCTCTACCTTTTACTCCTTGACTTTGGGTTTGGACCCATGAACTTGATGTGGCCAATGGAATGAGGCAGAAGTGATGAGGCGGCAACTGTAAACCCAGATCCCAAGATCCCCCAGTGTTTCGGCTTGCTCTCGCTAGAGCCTCTACAAATGCCTTCATGGGTGAGCTCACTGGTTGTAGGAGGAGAGACAAGCACCCCCATGAACCCAGAGTGCCTTTGGTAAGCCCAGCAGGGCCCTACCCAGATCATATGACCTATAGGCATGTGAACTAAAAATAAATAATTGCTCTAAATTTGGAGGTGGTTTACTATATAGCAAAAGCTAACCAATAATTACATTTGTTCACTCGTTATCTATCTCTCTGAAATGTAAGTTCTATGTCTCTCTTTCTGCTCCTGTGGGCTCAGAAGGACATTGGCTTATGCTGAGAATATAAGTTAAGTGGCTTTTATAGTGAAAAATGGGCGATGCTGATATGCAAACTGCCCCCTACTTAAATTGCCCTTCCAGAGAGACTTCCTAATGGTGACAGTTCAGTCCCACATATGGAAAGTACGCTATGACCTTGATAGCCTCCAATACCATGTGGCCATCTGGTTCATCCTACCACAAGGCAAGGTCTTCTTACGATAGTCTAGGCCAGAATTAAACAAAGTAAGGAACATTCCACAGAGGCTACTGTGAGCATGTTGGTGCTTAGAGATCTTTGGTGCAGACTACTTGGAGTGTGACGTCCTTCTGAATTTCTGCAATGTAAGAAGAACGCAGACATCTAATACAGGAAATACTCCTTTGGCTTTGGGGATGCGGCATTAAGACAGTTGTCTTCTGTGAATACAATCAATACCATCATGACTTCCACACTTGCACAGAGATAAAATTGGGAGTGACTTTTAGGCCATCTCAGTTCAATGGTCTCACTGTCTTTAGGATTTCAATCCATCCTTAGTAGCAAAATTGGGGATTCAGACATCAATGTCACCCTGTGAGTTAGCAGCCATTAAAACCCCCCTCTAGGTGTCTCCCTTACCCAAAATTAGGGACTGGGGTTATTTCTACACAGAGAATCCTCTCAGCATTAATTTGGTAGAGGAGTGGTTTTCCAAGTGTGCCCCCTGGACCAGCAGCATCAACACACCTGGGAATATGCTAAAAAATGAAAATTCTCAGGTCTCCCCCCAGATCTCTGATTTAGAAACTCAGGGGTGAGGTCTAACAATCTGTGTATTACACGCTCTTTATCTGCATAGTTTGAGGATCATTACTATAGAGAATTCTCCAGTACTCACATATATTCATTCATTCATTCATCCATCCATTCATTCATTCATTCAAGAAACATTCATCAAGTGCCTATTGTATATTAACCACTGGGCAAGGCAACAGAGAAAGAAATGAAAAGGTATGGTTGTATACTTCAGAAAATGTGATTCACAGAAAGACTTCATTCTATGACAGTCTGTTACAGGAGGTGCTGAGAGTCAATGTAGCCAGAGCTATAGGAGATCAGGAGGTGTTTAGAAAGAGGTAAGGGGTCCACTGTGATTGGTTTCCATTGTATGTAAAAGGCATCATGGATCTTTACTTGATAGAAGTTGTACTTTTTATATCTGTTGATAAGAAACTAAATATAAATAGTAACAAAATGCTCCTGAAATTCAACACCTCCTTCTAACTGAATTTGAAGTTTATTCTTTAGAATCCCACCTAGGTGTAATTGCAAATAGTTGTGCCTCTGTGTGTATGTGTGTGTCCGTGTGAATGTGTGTGCACACGTGCACATACACACATGCATGCACAGCAGGGGGAGGGACATTATTTAGAGCTGACAGATAATACTTGGTGTCCTTTTCGTTAGATCTCTTACATTGACACCATGGCCACCAACCCCCAGCCCCTGCCTATCTACTCTCCCAACCAGGGAGCCCTGGCGCTATAGCAAAGGGGAAAATGAGGAAGAGAAGACACTGGGAGGAGGGGCGAGTGACCAGAAAGAAGGCAGAAGACAATTCTGGGCAGTTTGGGGGTCCAGATTAGGATCAGCTAAAATGTCAATGTCTACAGGTTGAGCTTTATCCTACAGACAAAGGAGAATCATCCAAACTATTTAAATAGGGAAGATTCAATATCTTATTTACACTTTAGGGCGATCACTCTGGCTGCTTTGGAGGATGGATTACATGGAGGGCCATCACTAAGGAAGAGAGGCTTCTTGGAAGACTATTGTAAAATAGTCTATATAAAAAATACAAGAGGGGCGCCTGGGTGGCTCAGTTGGTTAAGCGACTGCCTTCGGCTCAGGTCATGATCCCGGGATCGAGCCCCACATCGGGCTCCCTGCTCGGCGGGAAGCCTGCTTCTCCCTCTCTCACTCCCCCTGCTTGTGTTCCCTCTGTGGCTGTGTATCTCTCTGTCAAGTAAATAAAATCTTAAAAAAAAAAAGTTAAAAATATATATATAAGAAAGAGCAGGAAACTTTTTTTCTTCAATTTCTAACCAGTGAGCAATGAGATATATTTCACAGCACTCTCTACTGTTGCCTAGCAGTGTCTGGTACATAATTTTATACATCTTATAAGAGATGAAGGAAACATGCTTATTAGATTACAGGAGATTAAACTTGAGCCCTAGTTATTCACCCGTCCCTGCATCTAATCCTGCCTCACTAATGGTGGAGTGAACTTCCTCATCCTTGACTTTGGTCTTCACCATATGGTTTGTTTCGGCTAACAGAATGAAATGGAATTCACAATGTGCAGTTTAGAGCCTAGCACTTACAAGGTCTCCCGTGTCTCTTCTCTTACACCTCTGCCACCTCCATGAAAGAACAGGTCTTCACTACCCACCTGGTACAAGGAGGATACGAAACGTGAGGCTGAGCCGCCCCCATCCATCCACAACTCTGCAGTGAGAAACAAAGTCTAGCCTTAAATCAGCCAACCTATGGCTCCGTAGGAATTAATGCTTACTGTTGTGCCACAGATACTGTTGGGATTGTTTGTTATTCAGAAATAGCTGACTGATACATAAATGTACCCCCTTCTTAGGACTACATATAACTCAGAGAATGGGCTGAAAGCTAAATACGTAAATCTAGCAGAGACATTTACATGGACATGACCAACATTTAAGGTTTATCACAAATCCAAGCCTGTAATAATTACTCAACTCACCAAAGAGTCCTCTCCTTACACCTACCTAATCCAAGCGGGCTGTCTCCTTGCAGATCCCTAGATTCCTCTTAGAATATTTATTGCAAAGCTACTGAATCTTTCTCCAGTTGTATTTCTTATGTTAGCATAATTTTGAGGCCATCACTTAACAGTTACTTGGGAAAATTTATTTACAATGCAAGGCAGATCCATGAATGTTTGTAGTGGATAAATTCATTTACAATGTAATCCAAATCTGCCAATGCCTCTAGTAGATAAAATTGTCCTGCTCCTATAAAAAGCAACCCACCCAGTTAATAGTTTCTATGGTCTTTTATGAATAGTCCACGGTCAGGGCCATCATAATGAGTTTGGGAAAGTTAATCTGTGGAAGCAAGTTAAGCACAGAAAACTACATTTTAACGATTCTGAATGTGTGACAGCTGCCAGAACATAACCAAATGAGAATCAGAAAAGACAAATCCAAGACTCTTTTGTTTCTTAAGCTCAGCTTTTACAGAATTAACACAGCAAGTATGCAATTTCCATGAGGTCAGGAAAGACGTCTGTCTGTCTTTTCTCCCTCTGGGCCATCCCTTTCCCACACATCGCTGGCACCAAGTAGACATAGATATGAGTGGGATGGATCAGTAAAAGAGCACAGGTGCATAGAGGAGGTCTGCACAGCTGGTGGCTGCCATACTCACATTCACTGGAGCAAAACAAACCCGCAAACAACATACCTCTAGTATCAGCAACTGTCTCTCGGAGCTGTGGTTCTCAAAGTGTTAACCTGTTAAGTGTCCCTGTTCAGTCCCAAGACTCCACATCAAAATGTTAATTGTCTACACCACCCCTGTTTTTATGGCATAAAACTCAAAAGCAAATATGTCTTAAATCATGGAAGTCTCTCCCGGTACATGACAAAAAAGGGAAACTCGCCACAGCCCAAGAGCTATCTCCTGCCTCCCTCTCCAGCTTCATCCCATTTCCACGCTGCCCTTTTCCACAGGGCCCTGCTTTTCTCTCAGTCACCAAACATGCCAAGCTCTTCCCTGCCTGGGTCTTTGCACTTTCAGTCACTCTGGAATGTTCTTTCCTCCACTTTCTGATCATTCTAACCCCCCAGAACCCCAGAATCTGTTCACATGTCACATCTTCAGAAGAGCCATCCCTCACTAGCTCATCTTTCATTAGCTCATTTCCTTATTTGTTTCGTTCATGGTATTTTCTATCATTGTCACTCTTTTATTTACTGTTGGTTCCTTTCTATGTTCATTTCTATACTCACTAGAATATGAGTTTCATGATGGCAACTAAATAGCTGCTTATTGGCCATTGAACTCCAGGACCTAGAACCATGCCCTACCAGGACAGGCACTCAATATTCTTTTCATTTTTTTTTTAAAGAAATGAATGAGCAGATGATCTTAGAGCCAACGAGAGGAGATGGACTGGTGGCTCTCTAGATGCATTAATTTCATGAGGAATGCCAGGTAGTTATCTGATGGCTAATGATGAAAAGATGTTAACAGGGAATCGCTATGCAAAAATACGGCCAAGATTAAGTATGCACACTTAACATTTCATGTTGTATAAAACAAGACCAAGGGCCCATGGACTATGTGGGTGAACCAGGTACACTGACCCAGGTACACTGCAGTTTATACTTTTTTCCAAGACCAAGCTCATATGGGCTGTAGGCCATGCTCTGGTTGAACTAAGGGCATGGTTTTCCCAGGGTGAATTAGGAGAGGCAGAGGTGAGCTGGGGCACACCTGAGCAAGACGTGATAGATTTTCTCTTACTTGACACATCAAGAATTCATCTAAAGCCTTTTCAAAGTGCCAGGTTCTTGTCCACGTAATAAATCTATTGATTCACTTTTTGTCCCCAGGAGACTCTGAAGACCACAGAATGTCAAGAGAGAAGACAAAGAATTCTTGTTGCTTGTCATGGAGCCTTATGGGTGAAGAGACAGGTCTCTGCATATTCCCAAAAAATATTCATGACAGTTATTATTCTTTGGGAGCTAAATGATTATTTATTTCTCAACTTAACCTATTTTATCGCTCTCAGCTAATATGACTTCCATATCCATAACTTGTTCCTCTTTTAACAAAGAAAGTAGAGTAGGACAACTATTTCTTCATTCAGTCAGTCAGTCGCTGTTTTGATAGCAAGCAGCAAGATATAGTAAAAACAAGAACAAGAACAACAACAACAACAACAACAACAAACTATTCATCTGGAATCGAGCTAAGTGCTTGATCTCTAGATTACCTGTCTCTTCCAACTCCCCAGTCTGACTTCCACATTATTGCCAAAACAATTTTTAATTCAAGTAATAGATATCAAGTATCTACTATGATGGAGGTATTATTTTACTCAGCAGCTAATAACAGCAACTTTATGTCTTATCTTTGTTCTGTCACACAGACTTCAATGGCTCCCACTGCCTCTAAGCTAAAGTCCAAATCCCTAATTTGGCATTCAATGCCACACACGAAGATTTTACACAGCTGCTCTGCTTTATCTTTGCAAACAGAGCTCAGATATTACCATACAGAACATTCTACCATCCATTCCATAGGACCTGTGCACTTGCTGCTTTTCTAGATTCTCGTGAAGGCCACAGCTCATCATTAAGGACCAATCACCTCAAATGCCACTTCCTCCAGGAAGTTGCCCCACTATACCCAGGCTAGGTTAATTGTCCTTAGAACATTCATTATTGGGGCGCCTGGGTGGCTCAGTTGGTTAAGCGATTGCTTTCAGTTCAGGTCATGATCCTGGAGACCCAGGATCAAGCCCCACATCGGGCTCCCTGCTCAGCGGGAAGCCTGCTTCTCCCTCTCTCAGTCCCTCAGCTTGTGTTCCCTCTCTGGCTGTGTTTCTCTCTGTCAAATAAATAAATAAAAATCTTTAAAACAAAAAAAAAAGAACATTCATTATTCACTTATTGGAGTCCCTCACTGAACTATTAGCTGCCGGAGGTAAGGAACCAAGTCTTATTCTCATCTGTATCGTCAATAATCCCAGTGCCAAGCACACACAGGACTTCAAAATAACATCTATGCATCGATATGTGCATGTATGAAAAATAATGAGAGCCGTGATGTTTATTAAATGCCAGCAATTCTTCCAATTTCTTCTCATTGAAGCATAACCAGCTCCATGTGAAACCTGATCATCCCCTTCTACTGGGGACTTGCCCTGGGGTGAAAGAAGGAAGCTGGCCCAGGAGTCCAAGTACCTGAGTCCTAGCCATTGCCACATCCTATTCATGCCATAATGGAGAACAGAGCAGTGTGCTCCAAGCCTCAGTTTCCTTTCTTGTTAATAAGCACAGCCTTTGGAGTCAGAAAGCCTAGGTTTCAGTTCCACTCTGTCACTTACTAGAACAGGCTTAGGCAAGCTCCTCAACGATCACTATTGAGCACTTACCGTCTGCCAAGCGCTGATCTGCATGATGGGAATAATTACAGAAGTAAGAACTAACATTAATTAAGAATTGTCTTATTATTTTAAAATTTGCTATTTTATTATTCATTTGGAATATTTTATTATTCAAATTTTTATAATTATAATTAATTAATAGCTAACTTTCACCAATAAGAGTAATAACTTACTGGTTTATGTACTTTTATGTGTCCCATTGCTTAATATTTATGACAATTTTAACAGGGTTCTATTTCTAGTCCCACTTTAAAATGAGTAATCTAAGAGTATATGTAGAGAAAGGACTTGAATCCAGAGACCTCTCAACTATATAACAGAAACTCTTGCCCATGGGGCACCTGGATGGCACAGTCTATTAAGCCTCTGCCTTTGGCTCAGATCATGATCCCAGCGTCCCGAGATCGAGTCCTGCATGGAGGTTTCTATTGAGCGGGAAGTCGGCTTCTCTCTCTGCCCCTCTTGCCCCACTCATGCTCGCTTGCTCTCTCACTCTCTCTCAAATAAAATCTTTCACAAAAATAAACCCTTGACCAACTTGCCATACTGTCTCTCTTTGTATGTTGACAGAAAGACAGATCCTGTCCCTAACATTTTAAATCGGCTCACTCCCGAGTCTCGGATGCCCCTTCAGCCAAGTGTTGCTGATAGTTTCCAAATCATAGATTGCTGTACAAATTAAATTATTTGACTCATGTAAAATACACCCTGGCCTCTATTATGAGTGGATAAGACTAATGATCCATGGATGCCTTCTCGTCCTCATGTTCTGTGGAATCAGCCAAAACTCAAAGGCCCCACAAACCACCCACGCAGCAGTTTAAGAAGAGAATGATCATCAAAGGTTTGGAATCAGCTTCTGGGTGGCAGGACTGGGCACCTGCCCAGTTTTGGGGGCCATTCGCTGAATTAAAGTCTCCAAAATTTTCATCTCAGCCAATTCTGTCCCATCTAAGATTGAGAGTATCTGAACAGTGGAAGCCTGTCACAAGATGCTAAAATTCCCGCTGACTCCAGAGAGCCAACACGGGGAGCTATGTATGGCCCGAGGGCATGGTCACATGGCTTCACTGCCCTCGAGATAGAGAGATTCGAAATACTAGATTGTAAAGACTTGGTTGGATCTCCCCTCTCTCAGTTACCTCACTCATAAATTCTTCTCCATGGACAGAAATTTGGGGGGGCTTGTGTCTTAGAGGAGGGGTATACCATAAAAAAATGATGTCACTGATGGGTAACATAATAAGGCACTTACCCTAGTTATCTTATAGATACTATGCTCCTCAACCCTCAGAAAGTGGTTATTATCATCATGAAATGCCATCACGATGCTCCCAATATCTGAAAGGTTGGGCGGCCAGCCCATTATCACTCAGAGCTAATCAAGAATACAATTAGAGTCCACAGGATAAAAACTCACTTATTCTTTCAGTTTTCCGTATATTCACTCAATCATTAAAGAAGTATTGATTGTGTCCCTTCTCTGTGCCAAGCACAGTTCCAGAAAATAGAGCCAGGAACACAGTGGGAACAAAACAGACAAAAAAAAAAAATCCTTCTTTTAGTGGGATGGGGCAGACGGGGTAGTGAAAAACAAATAAAAAATGTGAATAAGATGGTGGCAAGGATTCTGGTGAAACACAGGCAGGAATGGAAGAGGGAATACACAGGAAGAGACTTATAATTCCATAACTGCTACCACTTATTCCATGATTATTCTGTGCTGGTCATTAAGCATTTTGCCTGTATGCACTCATTAAATCCTCCCAGCCACCTTAGGAGGCAAGTCCTACTCTTAGAATCTTGCCTTAGATGAGACAATGAGGCACAGAGGGGTCAGATGCCTTGCCTGAGGTTCTGAAGCTAACAAGAGGCAGAGCCAAGACCTGACCCCAAGCGGTCTGGTTTCTGAAATTACTCTTACCCAACCAACTTACACAGTAGGCTCAGTATAGGCTTAGCTGGTCTAGGCTCATTTAGATACATGTTTGGAAGACCCCTTGTCTTGCTTCTGCTCCCTTCCTCCTTCGCCCTCTCTCTATTCTTTTCTCCCAGGCTTCCACCTTCTTCCAATTACTAGTGGTCCATCCTCCTCCCTGCCCCATGTCCACAAGAGCTGCCCTGCCATTAGATCTCCACCTCTGGAGTGGGACACCTGCAAACTAACCAATGTCCTCTCACAGCTCCTGACCCCTGTCACTCCATAACTGGATGAGGTGCTAGTCTAAAAGTCCCCTCCCCACTACAGCTGAGCACGAGGGTGCATGAAGAGGGTTAAAAGAACTAACAGACCCATCCTACTACCATCCCCGTTTTTCAGATGAAAAAAATTGACTGTAAAAATAACTAAAGGACCTGAGCTGGGATTTGACTTCAGGACGGTTTGACCCTAAGCTCTTAACCACTGGACTTCGCCAGGCAGTTTCAAATAGGTGCTTAATTCAGTAATGGCTTGAAGAACGAAGGGACAGGTGGATAAGTGATCAAAAGGCTAAAAGAAATGGGCAGATGTGCACAGACGTGAAAGCCAAATAAAACAATCCAGGTGGCATGTGCATGGCAGGGCAATAAGGACCAGCACAGGCTGCTTGATAAGCAGCTTTGGAAATACACAGGACTAAACAATCTTCAGAAATATTGCTACAAATCCAAGCTTGCAATCTCGTAGGCAGGCAGATTTTGCCTTGTTTTTCAATTGCTGTTTTGTAAGGGTCTCTTGCAGGTCTTTTCTCTTTTACGGACAAAGACAAGTGTGTTTAGGGGACATAATTGGAAGGTGGCACCTGGTCAAACTGAGACCAGTACCTGGGGAGGGAAGAAGCACCCTTGGGAGAAGCAGAAATGCAGAGGTGCGGGGAAAGGGGCTTGTGCCGCTAATCCCTCACACTGTGACTTACCAGCTTCTAATCGCCTAATAGCAGGGCACATAATTGGCAGAAAAGATTGCCCTGCCCTTTACACATATGTCTGCAATTACTTTTCAAACTGGGGCGATAAGTGGCATGATTGGTTTCCCTGTGCAGGCGCAGCTGCTCCTCGGAGACAGGGGGCCTTTCTCCTGGAGCTGTGGCGGGCGCTGTGGGTCACAGGAAGAACGGCCCCCTGCCAATACACGTCTTCCATCACTGAGGAATAAATGCCCAAGCCCTTGCTAGGGTCTGACCTCATCTCCTCCCTCCCTTCTCTGCACACGGCGCTTCTCGCCGGCCCCCTCCTGTGCCCCATCAGCCCCAGCTTGCTCTAGTCCCAGTGTTTATGCTTCCCACACACCTTTTGCCCCAACCTCTTGTGCATTCTTTACGTCTTGGCTCATGTGTCACCTCCTCAGAGAAGACTTCCGTGAACATCCTTACTTAAAATCTCGCTTTCACTTCCTAGCCGCGAGTCACACCTGTCATTTCTCTGTTTCTTTTTCTTTTTACCACATACCACAGTACGATGCCATGTGTTGTTTGTCTCTGTTTCCTAACTGGGATAGAAACTCTCTGAGGGAGGCCTTGGTCTCAATGAACTCAGGAGGAAGCCTGTAACTGCGTGAACACACAACACATTATCAGCGAAGCGAGTGCTTTGCCACTTTAGCCGTGCTTGAACAGAGGGTAGCACCAGCTCGGCAACGCTCCGTGTGCCAGCCACAACGAGATGCGTGCTCTAGGCACACAATGAAAGGCTTCTGAGTGGAAGCTGAGAGCATGCATTCTTGAGTCCCACAGATCTGGGTGACATCCCAGTTCTCTCGTTTGAAGACTTGTGTCCCCGGACCACTCTAGTACCAGCCTAAGCCCCGGGTTCATCCTCAGTAAACTGGGAATGAAGAAAGCTCTCTCGTCTGATTGTTGCTTCAATTGAATGAGACAATGCTTGTACAACACATTATCCTACCCCTGGCACACACAGTTATAGCTGTGCGATACCTAATAACAGAGACTGGTGTTTCTGTTCACACAATGAGGAGGAAGAGGGAAGGCAGCATACACAAGAGTTGAGCACCTGCTACAGGGCTGGTAGCTTATCTCCCCATAGCTATGTTCTGAAATAGGCATGACTATCCAAGGTTTCTAGATGAGGAAACCAAGGCACCTTGGACCTCAAAGCCAGATCCCCCGTTTTTTTACATCACACCAGGTTCCCTCTCCTGAAAATGAAAACAGATCCCAGAAAAGAAACAGAGCATGGACACAGGCAACCTTGGGACACGGAAAATTTAGTCTAAGACTCCGTTTAGATTCTCCCAAGTCCTTCTCCATGACAGTTCCCATAGAGAAAGACAACCTTTGGGTAAGTTGCCAGATAGAACAAAGGATGCTCAGTTAAATTTGTATTTCAGAAGAACAATAAATAATTTTTTAGTCTATCACAATTACTGAATACTTATGATAATTTGCTTTTACTCTCTCTCCCTTTCTTCTTTCCTTCCTTTTTTCTTGTTTTTGTTTTTTTTTTAAACCTGCCAACTTCATAGCCTTATATTTCTTACAACCACTCAATATGTACATGGCTATGAGCTAACCAGTGCTCCCCACTAGGAATGGAAGTTTGTAGAATACATTTGGGAATGTCAGTTCAGTTCATCACCCTCCTCTCTGATGATGACCTTATCCCACCACACAAATGGAGGTCCTACCGCGATGCTCATGATGAGGCCATACCTCTCCGATGGTCATATTATTTGTCAACAAGAGATATAAAACTGACATATGTATTTGAGTTATTGAAGATTTTATTTCCTTTAAAAATTCTCTAATTTCCTCAATTGTTGCATTTTATTTTAAATTAAAAAATGTATATGCTATCAAGAGGCCCATCTCATGGAAAACATAACATGACTTAATGTCTTGAAAATAACAATAATTCTAAGTGTCATCAGCTGTGATGGGCACCCTCCAACCAGTCCCCCCATGCCAGCTGGATGGCAGAGGTGCACCCCTGCATACCTTCTCGAAAGGAAAGTGAGAACCCGCACCAGGTTGCCTGTGTGGTGTGGGTCTCCCAGGGCTCCCAAAGACCAGCCTCTTCACTACCTGACATCTGTGGCCTCATCCTGGCCCAATCAATGGATTTCCCTATATGCCCCAGTGGTAGGGAAACACAAAGAGAGCCCTAGTATTCCCAGAACTTTGAAAGGTAAGTCCTGAAAATCCCAGATGGAGCAGGAATTGCTCATCCCAGTCACAGAGACTTAGTAGTCCCTCTAAAAATATCTGAGCAGCCGTGTTTGTAACAACTGTCATATTCTCACTTGGTCCTCAGCCCTGGCCCTGGCCCTAGCCACTGTAGTTCTGCCCAGCTCCTGATCCTTATGGTCTGCCTTTTATTTCTGTCCTCATGCTGTTGACAATCCACAGTCAACTGAACTTCACATCACATATTCCAAAACTGAAAAATCTCAACTAACAAGAGAACCAGAGTGTTTTATTCCACTCAACCCACACCATGACCCCTTTATAGATCTTCAAAGCTTTACTCTCTTGGAAAACTGCTTGCACCCATTTAGACAACTGCATGCTTCACTAGACAAATATAGTGGCTTCTTTTAAAGATATTTTATCTATATGCTTTTCAAAAAGCCTTTTTGATGTTCACTAACTTCTGGCAAAGACTACCTTCCTCTTCTCTGCTAAGCATCATGAGACTTCGTCTTCCCCCACCAATGTCAAAAGAGCCCTCCTCCCCTAACAACCTCAAGGCAGTGTCCCCAGGGGTCTTCAGTGGTATATGTGGATTTTGAAGCCTTTAACTTGATGTGCTAAGGACATGGGGTGAGACAGTCCCCGCCAGGTCTCTGAATGGTGGGTACTCTCCCCTCTTCCCTGCAATGCAATTCTCATAAACTACAAAGTTTTGCTTAAAAAAAAAATCAGTCTTCATTTTTTTGCAAAAACTTGTACTTTATAGATTAAAAACAAAAACTGCTTTCTCTAGCTTTGACCCTCAGTTCTCTCCGGCATCAAGCTTATACCCATTGTACTCTTTACCTATTGCCACCCCAAAACTCAGTGGCTTCAGACAACAGCAAACATTTATTATCACTCAGAGGAATTCAGGAGCAGCTTAGCTGGGCAACTCTGACTTTAGGATCTCTCTGACTTTAGGTCAGAGATGGAGCAGGATGATAGTCATCTGAAGGCTTGACTGGGATTGGAGAATCTTTCTTCAAAATGGTTCTTTCATGCAGCAGAGAAATCAGGGCTGACTGTTGGCAGGGGGCCCAGGGCTTAGTCCCTTGGGACTCTCCACAGGGCTGTTTGAGCTTCCTCGTGTCATGGTGACTGGCTTCACCAGAGTGAGAGATCCAATATACCAGGGTGGAAACTGCAATGCTTTTTTATGACCTAGCCTCAGAAGTCACAAACTCTAACCACCACTATACTTGAGTGGTCCTCGGAGTCATCATGGGAGGAGATTACACAGGACTGTAAATACCAGGAACCCAGGTTCCCAGGAAGCCATCAAGGAAGCTGGTGACTTCTGGTCACCACTTCACCATTCCCAATTTAAGCCCCTGGACTCCCCCCGGACAATGATTTGTCCAGCTGGTTGGACCCTTACCCATCATGTCTGCCTAAGCTGCAACATTTGAAATTATTTAAAAAGTCATTATTTATTAGAGCAAAATTCTTCTCTTAAAACTATATATTTCTAATGGAGAATCAGTGAAAGCCACATTGGCATCAGTTTAGGAGAGAAAAGATGAGGCTGCTCTGGTTGACCATAAGCTCAGATGGTCTGAAGTCAAACACACATGACACAGACCAAAGACCATCCATGGCAACATTAGGCTACAATAGCAGATGCTGAATGCGTTTATCAGGAAAGTGGGGATCTTACAGATGACTGAAATAGTTCGGGCAGACTCTTCGGTTCAGAGATGAGGGACCAGGGGTGAAATCCAAGAAATCCAAATGGAAAGCATAAGAAGGATGCCAGGCATTTTACACTCATTGCTATCATTAGAATGTTTATGACTTGTCCAAAGGGCATAGGTTAAATCTCCTTGCCTACCCTATTAGGAGGTGAAAGGTGGTCAGGTCAGGGGGTGGAGCCTCACAAGTAGGATTGGTGCCCTTATGAAAGAGACTCTCCAGAGCTCTCCTAACCACTTCCAGCACATGAGGACACAGCAAGCAGTCTGTAGCTGAAAGACAAACTTTACCCAACCATGCTGGGACCCTGATCTCTGACTTCTAGAGCTGTAAGGAATACATTTCCACTGTTTCCAAGCCACTCAGTCTGTAGTATTTTGTTACAGCCGTGCAAATGGACTAAGACAATCATTATCTCCAGCACAATGTCTGCTTTTTTTTCTTACCACTTAATCACTTCCTGCAGTCTTCCCCTCCCACATCATTCACTTTTCCCCCCACCTTGGATTCCCTCATCAACCGCTTCTCACCAGACCCATAGAAGAACCTTCACAGCTTCCTTCACTCCCCCCCGCCCAACATCCCACAATAGCCCTGCTACTATCCCAGCAGATCCAAGGATAATGGCATTGACAAATGGGCACAGCACTTCACAGTTTTTTAAGTGCTTGTATGTCTGCCTATTATCCCACCAAATCAGGTTAGCCTTGTTCTTTGAAGTCCCATGGGAAAGCCACCGTGGTAGGCACTATGGAGTCATCTAGTGGAGCTATACATTTCTTTCTGAATCCAAGGAAGAATATCTTAACACATGCCGTCATGCAATGTTACAAACTGGGAAGCACAGTTTATGGGTTCATTCTACACAGAAGGAGACCATAGCCCAGAAAGCTTCAGCCAGAGTTTCACAGCATGGTGGTGCCAAAGCCAGAACCAGTAATTCAAGTATTAGGACTCCAAGCGCTTACTTCTTGGGACTCCTTTGCTCTGTGACAAGAACAACCTCCCTCAGGATGAGGCGGAGGACATGGAAAGGCAGCAAAGGAAGCGCTTTCTCTTGTCCCAGCACAGGATCTCAGGTGGTGGCACCTCTTGCAAGCTCCCAAGAGCAAAATGCAATAATGCAATAATGGTGTGCACTTACCAGTCCCCACTGATCTCCCCATCTCCCTGTGACATTCATGATGGAAAACAGAGGCACCAGGGAAAGCCAGAATCAGAAGAAAGCGCAGGCGCCCTTTTCTACACTTAGTGGCTTTCTTTTCCATTTCTAATAAACTCTGTTAAAAGCCTGTGCTAGGAAGTGTAAAAAAGTGGAGCACAAGGAACAAAGGCAAACATCTATTTTATTTGTGTGACAAAGACTCATGGGAGAAGCTGGCTCTGGCATAACAACACAGCTCTTCTCCTCAATGTTCCATGAGCAAGAAAATTCAAAAGAGCTTATGGGAAAAACACGGGGGATTATTTGGAATCTGGGAAGGCTGAGGGAGTAGAATCTCTGACAGGCACTACTACCAAAGCAGGGGGAGAGGAGGTGTGGCAAGAGGTTTCCAAATCCGAGCAAAGCAAAAGCACTGTCCCCTTCCCCTCAGAGACTCAGGACACAGGGGGGAAGGGCAAGGGGAGTTTGCCAGAGGAAGCAGCTTACTGAAAAATGACCCTAAGTTCTTGGACCCCAATAAAAAAATTAGAAGGTGGCTTTATCCTTCCCCACCCCCACAACACCATGTGGTAACTTTCCACCTTTTAAAACACAGTTACAGAGGGCTGGCAATTGGGGGCCAACAAGAAAGAAGGCCTCCTCTACCAACTTGGAGAAAAAAGAGTGGGAAGGTCAGAGAGACTCGCCTGCTGGACCATTCTGGGGCATCCCCCAGAAGAGGTCTCTTGAAGATAGAGACATGTACTTCTGGTCACTTCATCGCCCCATCTCAAGCCTGCAGAAAAGGCCCTAGGGTGACAGAGCCACAGAAGACATGACCAACCCACAGGGTGAAGACGTTAGGACTTTTTTATCTTTAAGATGTATTTATTTATTTGAGAGATAGCAAGCAAGAGACGGAGCAGAGGGGGAGGGAGAGAGAATCTCAAACAGACTCTCCACTAAGTGTGGAGCCCCATGGGAGCTCGATCCGATGAGTCTGAGATTATGACTTGAGCTAAAATCAAGAGTCAGATGTTTAACCAACCAAACCACCCAGGTGTCCCAAGTCAGCACTTCTCAAAGTTCAGTGAGACACCTCGGGATTTGTCAAAACACAGTTGTCTTGGGACGGGGTGGGGTAGGGTGGGGGGAGGGATGAGCCAGGGGAGGCACCCCGAGAGTCTGCATCTCTAGCAAGCTCCCAGGTGATGTTGATGCTGCTGGCCTACAGAACACACCTAAGTAGCAAGACTATAAGCTGACGTAAAATGGATTTCAGTGATAATAATTAACGATAATGGTTAACAGTTAATAGTTAAAAATGGCTACTATGATGATAACACCATCCTTACTCTCTCATCATAAGGAGTAACTAAAACAAAGTTGTAATCTGTAAAGCACCCTACATAGGTAATTAATATTCCCGGATGTCTTCAGTTCATCACCCAAACACACCTGAAATCCAGAGAAATATTCTCCAGAGGAGCAACGGCAGGGGCGGGAGGGGGCCACCAGAAAACCCAGATGTTGTTCTCCCCCATAATTAGGATGGCAGGGAGCAAATTCATTTCCACAATCCTACATCCAAATCTATTTATTTTTACCTATTTCTCTTAATTGTGAGGGCACCACAATTATTCACCTGTAGGAATTCACCAACTTTTCCCTTTCCCAACGCAGACAGCACTTTCGGTATCAGAGATAAGAGAACAGGGTGCTACGCTTGAGAGAGGAAGTCCTGAGCTAAGAGAGTGAGAGACTGTGGGCTGCATGAGGGTTTCAGGCACTAGGATAAAAAGCAGAGTTTACTCACAGCTGACTTGAATTATGTACATAAGTAGGGTCCATTGTGACCTCCAAGACCAATCCCTATCCTCAACTCTCCCCACTGCAAGGCTACTGGAAAATGTTTACTAGAACAAACGGCAACAGCAACTCTGTCTGGTGGTGTCCTCTGGTAGAGAGCTCATTCCTGAGCCGGCCGGGGGTTCCAGGGAGTTGATATCCCCAAGTGTAGCCACCAAATACCAATGGAAGGCTTTGTGACCAAATACTCCAGTTTCCATGCCCTGAGTTGGGCCAACTGGGAGGTGTAGCCTCCTAACTCCAAAAGAGCCCCAGTGGGACTGGGCCTAGTTGCCCGCAGAGAAAACCAGCTTATTAATACACCCTGAATAATGTCTTCCCTTTCCTGTCGAATGAGTTTCCTGAGTTGGCTGTAACAAATTAACATAAACATGGTGGGTTAAAAAACAACAGAGATTAATTCACTCACTGTTCTGCAGCCTAGAAGTCCAAGAGGAAGGTGTCAACCGGGCGATGCTCCTCCCGGAAGCTCTAGGAGAGAATCTTCCCAGCTTCTGGTGCCTCCTAAGATTCCTACTTGAAGTGTGGTCACACTACCTTCTCTGTGCATATCAAACCTCCTTCTACCTTCTTCTTATAAGGACCCATGTGATTGCATTTAAGGCCCACCCAGATGATCCAGGATCATGTGCCCATCGCAAGATCTTCACCAATCATGTCTGCAATGGCTCTGCCACAGAACCTACCATCCACAGGTTTCAGGAATTAGGACATGGAAATCTATTGGCTATTTTTCAACTTACCACACCTGTGTCTCTTCCCTACCCTCCCCCATCAATGGAATTCCTAGGATCATTTCCCCCAAAAAGTTCTTGCTCTCAAATCCTAGTCTCAGCGTCTGCTTATGTGGAAAGACAGACTAAAATCCTCTTAATTGTTTGAGAACATAAAAAAGATTGGAATTTCTAAATGTACTTTGGACTTTTTGAAAATACATTATCAAAATTAAAAAATACATTATCATCATGAGATGAGATCACCTGGGCCAGAGCTTAATAAGTGTTCTTGCAGTGAAAGAGGAATCCTTCCTTATAGCAAAGGTCAGTCCCTCTGATTCCACTGCAGATTCCAGTCCCCGCCCCATCCTCAGGATCTACACCATCACCATCATGGTGATCTCCCCACTGCCTGTCATCAGCCTCCCCCACTTCATTGCCTCTCTCTCTTCTGCATTAATACACTCTCTAGCCTTTCCCATCTTAGAAAGATGCCACCCCAGCAGGGGAAGTACATGGACACAGGCAACTGAGGTAGAATGGGACAGTTGATCATTCATGTGGGGAAACTCACCAGCCTCTCACTCCTTCACCCTTCAGCTCCAGACTCACAAGCACAGAGAAATAAGGTGGCAGCTCAAAGAGTTACTCTTACCTCTCCATCTGAATTTAGCCCCAAAGTAGAAAGACCACAGGAACACCAATGGACTTCTCCATCATGTTATTCCATGGCCTTAATGTTTTCTTGAAAAATATCGTTGACCAAACAAACTATGCTTAGGAGGTAGTTTCCTGGATGTACGTCATAAAAGCTGATACTCTGCCAGACTCTTTCTCTGCCTACTGCATAAGTCTTCACCTTTCAGGGTGGTATTAATTCTAAAATCTCCATTATACACATAGGAAAGCTGAGTCTTGTAGAGATTAAAATTTTAATTTCTGGTCCATCAATTAGGAAGTGATGGAGCAAACATTCCAAGCAAGGCTGATGGGCTTCTGACCACTACTCCATACACCTCCTCAGTTATAACTATAGAATCAATTCCAGGCTCAGACCATGGCCACCTTGGGGAATGCTGAGAAGTCCGGGCTCAGCTGGTCAGGAGCCCTGCTCTGTGCTCACTGCCACCCTGCCCTCTCATCCCAAGTCACCTCTCAGGGCCTCACTGGTTCTCTTAGCTACCTTTGACTATTTCCTGGAAACTGACATCAAGGTTGAGTGACAGTGACAGGAGCTTGGACCCCTGCCAGACGAAGAAAAAGGAGGCCTGACTCCAGCAGGGGAGTATCTATGCCCCTCCTGGTGGGAGTCTGTGAGCCAGCACCTTGTTATGCTGTGAGAGTACACACAGGCCTCTTCAAACCCATTCATCATTGTTCCAGAAAGTCCATGCTTTGAGGTGGTAGCCTTGATGGCGTTTTTCCTGCTGTGCAGGCTCCAGCAATCTGGAAAGCACTGCAATTGGTAATCAGTCCCTCCATCATTAGGGAGAATAGGAGAGATTCTCCCGTGGTTGTGGCCTCCCAGTGTGGGTGAGTAAAAGGGCAGGCTGTGGTTTTTAATGAAAGGGTTGGTTTATGAAGGCTTGCCTTCAAAGAGAGGTGATCTGAAGAGGAATACCACTGCAGCATAAAGCATGAGGAGTGTCTTTCTGTTTGAATCTCAAGAAAGTCAATGATGGGCCAGGGCTGAGCTGTACATAGAGAGCTTTGCCACTCAGAAGTGAAAAAGGTCACTGGTTTCCAGAGATGGCCATCAGATGCGGGAGTCTACAGCTGCCTCGAAAAAGATCTACCAGAAGGGCAAATGATCTGCCCAGCTGGGAACTCAGTGTAGCTATTAGGATAGCAAATAAACTCTGGAGTCCCCTAAGCTGGGGTTCATTTCTGACTTGCCTAGATTCCTACCTGTGTACTCTTAGACATACTAGTTATCTACTTTGAGCCCAGACTTCCTCAAAAGTGAAATGGACATGATAAATGTCAGTGGATTGTTGAGTTTAATATGGGATAAAGTATATAAAATTCCTGGCACATAGTAAGTCCTCAGTAAATGTTAGCTGTCATCAGCCTCATCATTGACAACATGTAAGGCTCAATAATGGGGTCACTCATTTGGCATTAGAGATGGGAAGGACATGCTTGGGTCCTCACATGGTCCATCATGCCCAAGCAAGGGCTTGGAGGCATGGGAAAGTTATTATAACTTATTATAAGACTTATAAGAAGACCAAAAATGTGATAAACCATATTAATGAGCATAAAACTAATCATCTAACAAGCCCCAAAATAGCAATGGCTTAACATAATTGAAGTTTATTTTTTGCTCATATAGGAGGTCATAGAAGGTGTTCTGGTTGGAGGGCAGCTCTGCATCTTTAACCTGATGCCCTGCATGGGCCCATCTAGCTGGTAAAAATGAACTGAGCACAGGACATGCACTAGAGGATTGCATCCAGCAGGCCTGAGGTGATGCTGGTCACAGCAGCCCACATTCCATTGCCTAAAACTCAGTCACATGACCCCACAGAGCTACAGGGGAGCCTGGGAAATATCTGTGAGCCCAGGAGAAAACCAAAAAAAGGAGCTTTGGTGAACACATTCAGTGAACACAAATGAACAACTGAAGTGTCTCCTCTCAATAAGCCAGGCCCATTCTTGGAGGCTTGTCCTCAGGACTCAGGAGGGATTCTGTGTGGAAAGGCACTGCTGAGACCCTGTGTTCTGGAATGCATAATAGTCATGTACCTGCTAGTCAATGCCTTCTTCTCTTTTGGCTTGTCTTTAGATTCCAAGTCCATGTGATACTTTATATGGAAAGATCAAAAGACTCCACCCCAAACTACCAGAACTTATACAGCAATTCAGTGATGCGGCAGGATACAAAAATCAATGCACAGAAATCATCTGCTTTCTTATACACTAACAATGAAACCATAGAAAAGGAAATTAGAGAATCGATTCCATTTACTATAGCACCAAAAACCATAAGATACCTTGGAATAAACCTAACTGAAGAGATAAAGGATCTGTACTCGAGGAACTACAGAAGACTCATGAAAGAAATTGAAGAAGACACAGAAAGATGGAAAAGCATTCCATACTCATGGATCAGAAGAATAAACATCATTTTGGTTTTGGTTTTGGTTTTGTTTTAGAATAAACATTGTTAAAATGTCGATACTGCCCAGAGCAATCTATACTTTCAATGCCATTCCCATCAAAATTCCACCAGCATTTTTCAAAGTGCCGGAACAAACAATCCTAAAATATGTATGGAACCAGAAAAGATCCTGAATTTCTAAGGAAATGTTGAAAAAGAAAAACAAAGTTGGGGGCATCACGTTACCTGATTTCAAGCTTTATTACAAAGCTGTGATCACCCAGACAACATGGTACTGGCACAAAAACAGACAAGTAGACCAAAGGAACAGAGTGCAGAGCCCAGATATGGACCCACAAATCTATGGTCAAATCATCTTCGACAAAGCAGGAAAAAATACCCAGTGGAAAAAAAAACAGTCTTCTTCAATATATGGTGCTGGGAAAATTGGACAGCTACGTATAGAAGAATGAAACTCAACCATTCTCTTAAACCATACACAAAGGTAAACTCAAAACGTGAGGGAGGAATCTATCAAAATCCTAGAGAAGAACACAGGCAGTAACCTTTTCAACATCGGCCACAGCAACTTCTTTCAAGACAGGTGTCCAAAGGCAAAGAAAATAAAAGTGAAAATGAACTTTTAGGACTTCATCAAAATAAAAAACTTCTGCACGGCAAAGGAAACAGTCAACAAAACAAAGAGGCAACCCATGGAATGGGAGAAGATATTCACAAATGACACTACAGACAAAAGGCTGATATCCAAGATCTATAAAGAACTCCTCAAACTCAACACCCCCCCCAAAAAAAGATGATTATGTCAAAAAAATGCATAGAAGACATAAACAGACACTTCTCCATATAAGACATACAAATGGCTAACAGACATATAAAAAAAAATGTTCATTGCCATTAGCCATCAGGAAAATTCAAATCAAAACCACATTAAGATACCATCTTACACCAGTTAGAATGGCCAAAATCAACAGGACTGGAAACAACAAGTGTTGGAGAGGATGTGGGGAAAGGGGAACCCTCTTATACTGTTGGTGGGAATGTAAACTGGTGCAGCCACTTTGGAAAACAGTGTGGAGATTCCTTAAAAAATAAAAATAGAGCTATCCTATGACCCTGCAATTGCACTACTGGGCATTTACCCCAAAGATACAGATGTAGTGAAAAGAAGAGCCATATGTACTTCAATGTTCATAGCAGCAATGGCCACGATCTCCAAACTGTGGAAAGAGCCAAGATGCCCTTCAACAGACAAATGGATAAAGAAGATGTGGTCCATATATACAATGGAATACTATGCCTCCATCAGAAAGGATGAAGATCCAAATTTGTCAACATGGTTGGGACGGGAGGAGATTATGCTGTGTGAAGTAAGTCAAGCAGACAAAGTTAATTATCATATGGTTTCACTTACTTGTGGAGCATAAGGAGTAACATGGAGGATATTAAGAGAAGGGAAGAAAATGTGAATTGAGCTAAATCAGAGAAGAAAATGAAGCATGAGAGACTGTGGACTCTGAGAAACAAACTGAGGATTTTGGAAGGGAGAAGGGTGTGGGGATGGGTGAGCCTGGTGGTGGGTATTTAGGAGGCACCTACTGTATGGAGCACTGGGTGTGGTGCATAAATAATGAATCTCGGAAAACTGAAAACATGAAATAAAATAAATTATTTAAAAAATAAAATAATTAAAAAAAAAAACAGACTCTAAGTCCATGCAGATGCCAGGAAAAATAATGTGGGGCATGTCCTTTCCCGAAAAAGAGTAACACAGCCAACACATAACATCAAAGAAAGTTGGGTAACACTGACCTTGACTTTTCTTAAGGGTGAATAAAGAAAGAGGGAGCCAATGTCAAAGACTGGGCTTTGAGTGACTCTCAAAGGCACAAAGGATCTTCAGTCTTCACTGTGAGGCTGTAAGGTGACATATGCCCTCATTATTTTGGGCAAGCTGGCCAAACCAGACTGGCTTTGACACCACACCACTGTTGGACTCTCAGTTATCAAATATGAATTGGGAAAATATGAATTGACCTTTGAACAACTGATCATGTTTTCTATGTTGGCATAGTTTCATACCATAATGTAGTTAAGATTTGACCTCCTAAGAACAAGGGTTTTAACCCCCCAATTTTGTAAAGAGAAAATATTCAAAGTTGTGCCATGTGATTTAATCATAAGCCATCATCTAAATGATTTGAGGGTCATTCTGATCAATCCCATGTGGTCAGTGCCATCCAGGCATTTCATAGATGTTGGGAGAGTCACTCTGGTCCCTTCCAGAAATAACTAATCTGGTGACCATATACATGGAGATGACAAAATAGCTCAGTGAATGACAGTTTTGGTAATCAATACAAAATGCTTTCTCTAAGGTCAACTGAGAACTATTGCACATTGCACCTGTCTCACTGTGTTTCAGATTTCCCATCCAAGAAACCAAAAGAAATTCTAGTATCTCTTCTTATATAGATTAGCTTATCACTTAATAAATACTCATTTCCTGTCCCCAGCCTTCACGGGAACAATGAATTTCTCTGTCCCACTGATAATGAACTTGGTCCTATGACTTGCGGTGGCCAATGAAATATAGAGGGAAGCCACAATGCACCACTTTTGGACCCAGGCCTTAAGAGACACTGTGTCATTCTGCTCATTTCTCTGAGAGCTTCCAACCTCTATCATGAGAAGACCTCCTCCCAAGGAGGTGATAACCCTTCGTCCTAGGCCCGAGAATGAAAATATGTGGGGAAGAATCACCTGAGCCAATGCCAACACCAGCTGTCTCACAGATACATGGCCAAGAAATAAATACTTAATGTTATTGCCACTGGGTTTGGGGGTGGCTTGTTATAAGTCATTATGGTGACAATATCTAACAAATACACTCTCCATATGGCAAGAATACAGCAGAATAGATAGCAATTATCCTGAGTTTCCTAGAGGCCCTAATATTGGGCCAGGTCTTTGAAGCAGAGTTCTTGTTGGAGGATGTCTACGGGCTGAGTACCAAGAAACTTGATCTCCTTCCTCCAGAAAGTTTTCCATGTGACTCCATCTTCATTTACCCAGTAAGTGGAGTGGGAACTTTGAGTTCATTCTGCTCTTCATTTGGAAAGTTTATCATTTAACGTCTCTGAAGGTTGGCCACACAAATCCTATTTTTGATAGTGCAAATTTCCTCCTTTCCAAGGAAGGCAGAGATAACAACTCCGGCACAGATGGAAGAGATTTCTTCAGGGAAGGAGAGCAGCATTTAGGTTAGTTAATGCTTTCCCTGGTGAGCCATTGTATTCTTGTTTGGGGTTTCTGGGCCCTCGTTTTGGATACAGCAAGACTCTTCAACTGAGATTTATAGCATAAAAACAGTCAACAAGAGCAAATGAATCAATCCGGGAAGCCATCTTGCCCTCCACATAGTACACTTCCTTCTGCTTCCCCCAAGTATTTACCCTTTTCTTACAATCATTATTTATCTGATGAACGCATATTGAAGCACTTTCATGGGTATACTCAGCCAAAGGCTATCATAGTACACATGTTGATATGATTGCTGCCTTTGTTTAAATACATGGTTTTATCTATCGATTTAAGAAAGCATCATATTTTTCCATTATGAATAAATGCTAGGGAATATCAGTTTAGGTCAGGTTGTGTTCTACACTGTGGAGGGTAGTGGGTAACTAAGAAACCCCCTAGTTATGCATTCCCCACCCCAACATTCTAGCAGCACTCTCTTTCCTAGCCTGAGTTCCAGACAAAAGGGAATACTGCAAACATTAGGAAGTACTAAGTGGAATACTGCCACTTTCCCTCCCTCCTCAATTTGCACTTTTTCTTAGGCAATCTCATCCATTCCCATGGTTTTAGACATCTTCCCATTGACAACTCTAACATTTAGACCGCTAGGTCAGAAGGCTCCCCTGAGCTCCAAATTCATAAAAACACAACTGCCTACTTGACACCTACACTTTGATGGTTTATAGATATTTCCAACATAATATGTCCAAATGGAATTCTTGATCCACTCTCTCCCCACCCCACATATACAAAGCTCCAAAACTGACTTTCCTCCAACCATTGTCAATAAATAACACTTTCGCCTTTTCAGGGACTTAAGAGTCTTGGAGTCACCCATGCTTCTCTAGCTCCCCCAGCTCTTTCAACCAACCTCTTGCATCCTGAGTCCTGTGCTGTCCATTTTTAAAACACATAGAGATTCTATCACTTCTCTCCACCGATGCTACCATTATCTCTTCTCTGGACTCCTGCAAACTCTTCTATTTGGCCTTCCTCATACCAGTCCCCGTATAATCAGCCAGTGATTTTTTTTTTTTTTGAGTGTAAGTCAAGCCATATCATAGTTCTCATCAAAACCCTCTAGTGACTCCTGTTGTAAAAATCACCACAAATGTAGTGTCTTAATGCAACACAGATGAACTTACAGTTCTGGAGGTCAGAGGTTTGAAGTGTCTTATAGGTTAAAGTCAAGGTGTAATCAGGGCTGGTTCCTTTCTGAAGGCTCCAAGGAAGACTCTGTTCCTTACCCTTTTTAGCTTCTAGAGGCACCCTGATTCTCTGACTCATGGCCCTGCATTCACCTCAACCTCTGCTTCTGTTCTGCTCTGACTCTGACCCTCTTACCCTCCTCTGGTAAGGACCCTTGTGATTACATTGTGTGCACCGTGATAATCCAGGATAATTTCCCTATCTCAAGATTCTTATCTTAATCACATCAACAAAGTCTCTTTTGCCATGTAAAGTAACAGGTCCACAGGTTCTGGAGATTAGGATATAGCGTCTTTGGGGGCCATTACTCTGTCTACCACACCTACTGTCCCACTTGGAAACAAATTAAAGTTGTTTTCCTAGCCTACAATACCTGAAAAAATCCACAACCCTCCTATCTCTCTGATCTCATCCCCCACCACTCTCTCTCTGTTCAATCAAACCCCACTGGCTTTCTTGCTCTTCTTCAAAAAGGCCAACCCTGCTCCACATGCTGTAGCTTCTCCCCAGGAATCCCTCCCCTAAATGTCCATGTATCCCACTCCTTTATGTAGTTCACATCTCTGTCCAAATGCAATTTACAGAACAGGATTCTCTGACCCACTGCCTAACACAGATCTCAAAAACACACCCAAACTCACACCATCACTGTCTTAGTCAATGATGGCTTAGCTATCTTAGCCAGTCTTGTTTTTATTATTAGCATCTATTTATTTGATTACATATTCATTATAGAATGATCCCTTCTAAATGTAAGCTCCATGAGAGAGGGGGCCTTGCCTTTGTTTAAAGATCTTTACTCAGTGCCTAAGACGTGTCTGGCACATAGAAAGCATTCGATACATATTTGGTGAAGAGATGAATAAAAGAAGAATAAAAATTCTATTGTACAAGTACAATGGGAAATGCACAAAGGATGTGGCTAACTGAAGATTTAATAGAAAAGAGAATAGTTAGGCAAAATTTTGAGGGATAAATATATATTAAGCAAATAAAAAAAATACCCATGAACCTTTCCCAGATCTAATATTCCCTGAGAGAATGAATAAATTGAATTTGTGGACCAAGAAGCCAAAAACTCTCTCAGCTTGATGAAGATAACCAAAGGGCTCCTTAGCTTGAGCCATGTCTACTGCTCAGATACTTGTCGGTTAACAATTCAGTTTTCTCCTTTCCACCCACTCACTGCTGTTTGTCAAGCAAGACAGGCCAAAGAACTCAGGTATGAGACAAATTTCCCCACTGAGGGAGGAGCGAGGTTTTTCTGATAGGTGATTTATGGCAATGATAAAATTGAGTTTAACTAAGTTGTACCATAGGAATGTAGAAGTTGTCTTTTTCCATCATATTATGCACTATTTGAGTTCCCACCATGTTCCAGGCATGGAGGATGCAATTTTGGCTTATACCCCTAAGTTTCCCATGGTTTCATGACCCTACCCATGCCAATACACAAAAGGTAAGATCTCATTGCTCTAGGAAAGGGAGGGAAGCAGAGCAATGTCAATTACTTTGACTCAGGCCAATTGGACCTCAGGTGGACTAGGTAACTGAATATGATCGGTGGACAGTCTATAGAATATGGGGTTGTACTGATTGCATTGAGACCTGTATTGATTGCATTGAGACCCTATCTTCCATGCTTCCTTGATCTACACCTCTAGCAGAGCCTCTCACTCTCTTGTGACTTGCTCTGGCTAATGGGGCCAGGAGCCTGATAAAATACTTGAGCAAATTCTCTTTCCTCTCTTAAACCCATGCCATTGCCATGAGAATATGCCCAGGGTCCCCTACAGGAGAAATGAGAGAGACATTTGGGAAAATAAACTGATCCCAACAAAGATCATCTAGACTAACTGGCCTCAAGTAAAACCCCTAACTGAGCACAGATATAATAGTGAGCCCAAACCAGGTCAGCTACCCCTGACCCAAATCAACAGACTGAACAAGTTACCAGTTATTCATGAGAAGTAGTGTATGGTTGTTTAAGCCACTGAATTTTGAGATGCTTTGTTTCATGGTAATAGCTAACTGATACAGGATAAAGACAGGTGCTTATGCCCTGAAGGGCATCAACACAGAGAAAGAGGAAATGCTGTGTCTCAGAGGATTCATGATCATATTGGCCACTGCTAGGCTGAGTTCATTGGCCATGGATCCACATCTGAAAACTTCTAAATGTAAGATGTACTGCCTGTCTGAGTATGACCAGCTCAGGTACTGGGGAGGTTCTACTCCCGGTGTGGTGTTGGACTGATCAGTAATACTATTTAGCCATCTAGAAAAACAAGTCAGGACTGGTGCAAAACGGCTCAGGAAAAGAGAAGTTCTCCCTCCACCCGTGAAAGCATCCAAGTATACTCCTTGGTAATCAAGGACTAGATGTGATGCTCAATAGGCCACCTTCCCCTGTAAACTCAGCAGCCACCCAGAGACCGTGAAGCAGCAGCATGCACAAAAAGCAAGCACAGTTTCAAACCTCTCCCTCTAAAGTGTTACCAGTGTTTGATGGACACAGATAGATATTCCTCAGACAGCAAAGACTGCTCTCTCAGACTCTCCTTGGAATAAAATCAGCTGGACAGAATTCTTCCTTCCAACTATAAAACGTTGTTTCCAAACAAAGGAAGTGAGATGTTTTCTACAGCTGGTCCACATCCATTATGCTTTGCAAAAGCATTGTTTGAGAGGTTTTTATGATGCAAAAAAAATAATTAAGATGAGAGGCACTTCTTGTCTCTGAATCTTTTTTGTTTAAACATGTTTTGCAAATGGCCAATATCTCCTGTTACTTAGGTTAGCATCCAGAAAATGTTAGCACTTGATTATAAAATCAGCAGCTAATATGCTTAATGACTTTCTATTGTGCCCAATAATAGCTGCAGTGTGCTTTAAAAATGCATTTGCATTCATACTCCTTTGACCTGTCTATCAAAACCTTGAGGCAGCCATGCTCTAACCATTTCCTAGTAATTGCCCTGGTTAACCTAGGGGCCCTCAGTGTAGTGTGGTACACTAAAAGAGGGAAGGAAACGCCTTCAGGAGGGAAGGACAGAGTCTTAGCTCACAAGTCACTTTGTTTTTTAATAGTTCAGAGCGCATAGGTTTAATATTCTATCGGGTGCTTGGTTCCCTAAGAGCTAGTGAATCTCAAAAGGGAGGGCCATAGAGGAAAAGACCCAAAATTTGTGGCTAAGAGAGCCCAGTGGAGATGACTGGGAGACCTTGATGTTGAGGAGTACCTGGGAGCAGGGATCAGTGGGCTGTTTCATGGCCATAGCTAACTGACACAGGATAAAGACAGGTGCTTATCCCCCAAAGGACATCAACACAGAGAGCTAGGAAATGCTGTGTCTCAGGATCCATAATCACGTTGGCCACTGCTAGGCCCACTAAATTGGCCACGGATCCACATCTGAAAACTTCTAAATGTAAGATACAGTGCCTGTCTGAGAATGATCAGCTCAGGTGCTGGAGAGGTTCTGCTCCCAAGGCGGTGTTTGGACTGATCGATAATACTATTTTAGCCCTCTAGAAAGATAAAATTGTGTCCCCTACCCCAAATTCATATACTGAAGTCCTAATTCCTAGTACTTCAGAATATGACTGTATTTGGAGGCAGGGTCTTTAAAGAGGTAATTAAGGTAAAATAAGGTCATATGGATGGGCCCTCATTCAATATGACTGGTGTCCTTATAAGAAAAGGGGATTAGGACACAGACAAACACAGAGGGAAAACCAAGTGAAGACTCTCCAATCCTAGGGGAAAGGCCTCAGAAGAATCCAACCCCAGTGACACCTTGATCTTGAACTTCTAGCCTACTAGAAGATGAGAAAATGAATTTCTGTTGTTTATATCCCAGTCTTGGTACTTGGTTATGGCAGCCAAGCAAACTAATATAGGAAAACTCAAGCAGCATCCACATCCTGAGTCTAGGTGACACACCACTTGACACAGAGTGGTCTCTAATGGTCACAAATGTATGTGTTTATCAGCATGCTTCCTTTAGAACCATCCCTACTCACCTCATACAACCAGTTATATGCAAGGGGAATTCAAGCCCTCCCTAGGCCTCCATGATCTTAAGAACTACTGGCCCCATCCTACTCCTCATATTACATTCCCTCCTGTCCCCCAACCAGCCTGGGGAGTCTCCCCTATTTCTTCTCCTGTCTTACCTTTTAGATGTGTTGCTTTGTATGAAGCTGGTTTTCAGGTTTTCTTCCCTTAGCCATACTCTCTCATTTGATCCAAACTTGGGAACTTCCACTCCAAAGGCCAGCACTCCAATCAGAATCTTTGTAGACATCCATAAACCCGGTAAGTTTTGCTCTGGCCCAGGGCTTCTCAAACTTCCAATGTATATATGAGTCACCAGGGGAACTTGTCAAAAGTCCAATTATGACTCAGGTAGGTCTGGATGTAGTCTTAGGTGACTGGCACTATTCACATTTGGGGCCAGATAATTCTTTGTTGTGGAGATTGTTCTGAACATTATAACATGTTTAGCAGCATCTCTGGCCTCAAACCCCCAAGTGGCAACAACTGAAAATGTCTTCAGATATTGCCAAATATCTCTGGGCAGGGTGGCAGGATGCAAAATCACCACAGTTGAGAACCATTTTTTCTCTCTTTTTTAAAGATTTTATTGATTTACTTATTTGAGATATAGCACAAGAGACAGAGAAAAAGAAAGAATGCTCGAGGATGGGCAAACAGAGAGGGAGGGAAAAGCAGAGTTTCCGCTGAGCAGACAGCCAGATGCGGGGCTTGATCCCAGGACCATGAGATCGTGACCTGAGCTGAATACAGCTGCTTAGCCAGCTGAGCCACCCAGGTGCCCTGAGAACACCTTCTTGATACTATAGGCTGGACTCAGAGCATTGAGCATTGCTTCCTGAAGTCTTTCGGGTCACAGCATATAGCAAAAAAGAAAGCAAACAACAGACCAAAGATGTACTGGCCGACGGAGGAGGTAGTTCACTACAGGCAAGACTTCAGCTGTCCCAGACCTGTGCTGGCCACCGGGACCACCTACATAATTTACAGGGCCCCGTGCAAAATGAAATTGTGCGACTCCCTTATTCAGAGATTATTAGCAGTTTCCAGACAGCACCAGCAGAGCGCTGAACTGAGCTCATGAGACCCCACCGTGGCACCTCTGTGAAGCTCACGCTGCTGACCACTCTGAGAATGCCCACTGAAGGAAGACCTAAAAGGACTCTCTGCTGCCATCTCCCCCAACAGGATTGCCAATGGCCTGCTATAGGTTTGCCGAGTTGAAGGACAACTGTTCCCAAACCATTGTGTTTCGTTCAGCTTGTCATCCGACATATTTCGGTAAAAGACTTGAATCCTTTTTTTAAAGCACTGATTGGTAACAAAGGGCCAAAGAAAGTAAAGATGCTGAAGAATCTTGCTCCTGGTAAACCTATTTGGTACAGGACAGATGGGCCAATGTGGATGAACTAAGAATTGAAGGAGTTGACATACAGTGATAAAAGTTCCCCAGTAAATTCCTCCTTACTAGAGGAGCTTGTCTTGGAGGGCTCGAGCCAGCAGCAAACAGAGAGAGCCTTTGTTATCTCCTCCCTCTGCTTTAACCGAAATGAAGAGTCTGAGCTGGAAGTCAGACTGACCGACAATCAAAACAATGATGTAGAAAAGTCAGATCCCCCTGGAGGACCTGGTAAACAGCGGAGGGCTGAGCTAAGCCCTGGTGGCAAGAGCCCAGCTTGCCTCCTGGCACAAGCCACAGCAAGCCATCAGCAGTGAAGTGCTCTTAGGTGAAAAAAATATATAAAAGGGTCATGAAAAACAACTTCTGTTCTAAATAGTGATAGGAAACAGCTGAGTTTGGAGCAAAGGCAACCAGACTCACCTAGATGATCTACCTTGGACTAGACTACTACTTATTTATTTCACTCTTATGATAATGTATTAAATTCCTAGGGCTGCTATAATAAATAAGTACAAACTGGATGGCTTAAAACAACAGAATTTCATTCTCTCACAGTTCTGGAGGCCAGAAGGCTGAAATCAAGGCGTCGTCAGAGCCGTGCTCCCTCTAAACACTCAGTGGGAGACTCTTTACTCACCTCCTCCAGCCTCTGGGGCTCCAGATGTTCCTTAGCTTGTGGCAGCATCCCTCCCATCTCTGCCTCCAGCTTTGTATGGCCTTCTCCTTTGTGTCTTCTATCTCCTTATAAAAGCACTTGGCATTGGATTCAGGACCCGCCTTGCTAATCCAGGATTTAAATCTATTTGCAAAGCTTTTTTTTCCAGGGATGCCTGGTTGGCTCAATCGTTAAGTGTCTACCTTTGGGTGAAGTGAGGTCATGATCCTGGAGTCCCTGGATTGAGCCCCGCATTGAGCTCCCTGCCCAGCGGGAAGCCTGCTTCTTCCTCTCTCACTCCCCCTGCTATGTTCCCTCTTGAGCTATGTTTCTCTCTGTCAACAAATAAGATAACATTCACAGGGAATGACTATTAGGATGTGGTCCTATCTTTTTGGAAGCCACTATTCAATGCCATAAAACTTTTATTTACGACAGTAAACATAAATTAATGTCAAAAGTTTTTGGAAGATCTATAATTTTAAGGAAAATGCCCATCAAAGCAAATCATGTCCCCTCCTTGCATGCTTCCCTCATTCCCCAGGAGAGTGAGACTGGTGTTCTTCTCGCCCTCCCTTTATACTTCCTCTCTCATTCATTCTTATGGGAGGGTCATAAAGCAATTTTTCTGTGGAGACTGGAGAAGGTATAACATCCTCTGACTCACCTAGTAAGGATAAATAATTCAGGCAGCATAACTCCTACCCCCACCAGTGATGTCAGAAGCTTTCACAACTGGAAACCCTCTGCTGGCTGAGAACTTGCTGGGAATGATTGCTGAAGACCCCATCTCACTTCAGATAGGTCCAAGGTTAGATTTAGGAGTTGTCTGCAAAAATACTCACTTTGATTTCAGATCCAAGAACAAGCTATGTTCTCCAGCACCATTCATCAAAGACCCTCAATTTGAAGGGTTGACCTTACTCATTAACACATCTGAGGTTTCACTTGATAATAACTTGGTTCTTAGGCACCTGGATGGCTCAGTGGGTTAAAGCCTCTGCCTTTGGCTCAGGTCATGATCTCAGGGCCCTGGGATTGAGGCCCACATTGGGCTCTGCTCAGCAGGGAGCCTGCTTCCTCCTCTCTCTCTGCCTGCCTGTCTTGTGATCTCTCTCTCTGTATCAAATAAATAAATAAAATCTTAAAAAAAAATAACTTGGTTCTTCATGTCTGTTTTCAAATGGATAAGGGCTCATAGGGAGGGAGGGGTGAACATTCGAGTTCTCGAACCTCTAATATGCCACTTCTCTATTTTCTCCAGTTTATGCATCCCTAACCATCACTTAAATACCCAAGACAGGGTCATCACTATTGTTTACTGGCTTTTAGCTACGGAAACTGAAGATGTATGGTCTAGAAAAGACAATCAACATTTATAGTTGTGGCCTTGTAAACTAAAACTTGGAAAGTGAGAATACATATTATATAATGCAAGAGGTGAATGGCGTAATAAAAGTTGTGAACTTGACAGCAAATGTCAACATAAAATCTTAAATATTTACTTAGCCATATGTTGACTGTAAAACCTCAAGCATTCCCTGGAATAAAAAGAATAAACAATTGCCTTCATAATTGTGAAAAACAAGAAACCCCTAAATGTCTATCAGAAGAAGATGGTTGAATGAATTTGGGTACCTTCCTACCCTGAGATAGTATGTAGCCACCAAGAAAAAAGAAAGCATAAGTTGCAGAAAAGTACATAGTATATGGCTCCATTCTTAATATAAGGGGAAAAAAAGCTACAAAAATTTACCCTGAGCTGATCATTGTGGTCTCCTCTAGAAAGGGGAAATGGCTTGGAAGTAGCAGGTGACAGTGAATGGAGAGGTCCACAATTGGGGAACTGTCTTAATTTCTGATGACTGGAACGTATTCTCTTGTTATGTGAACAGTTTTTAAAAATATTTTTAAAAGTAATTTATTAGAGAGAGGGAGAGAGAGCATACCTGCACATGTGCACAGGGGGAGGGGCAGAGGGCAAGGGAGAGAGACAGAACCTTAAGCAGATGCCAACTGAGTGTAGAGCCCAAAATGGGGCTCGATCCCAGGACCCTGAAATCATGAACTGAAACAAGAGTCAGATGCTTAGCCAATGGAGTCACCGAGACACCCTACTACTTGAACAATTTAAATCATCATGTCGATTATTTTATTTTTTAAAAAGGCAAGGGCCAACTACATGGATTTTTCAGAGGTTATAAAGGTACAGTTAGGTTTTATAAAAAAATAATAAATACATTGAAAAAATTTAATAACCCAGTTATCTATGCAACTACCTACACACAGATGTGTGTGAATACATATGAAGTCGTATATATATATATATATATATATATATATATATATATATATACATATATAGCATGAATTTATTGACAACTACCTAATTTCATTTTGTAGAATCTACAGAATCACTTGTGATTCTTTTTCAGAATCTTATTTTCTTTTTTTCCCCTTTCTTTTCTTTTTCTTTCTTCCTTTTTAAACTTATTATTAGCTTCCAAACAAGTACAAGTTGCATTTAACAAAAGAGCAGGTCCCTACTCCCCACCTTCTACCTTGACTTCTCCAGGATGTGGGTTGAACTGAGTCAGTCCCGTGCTCTGAGAGGTCATGGCAGCAAGACCTCTTTCATGTGATTAGTGTAGGTAGAGAACTCTCTGGTTGTGACCATGGGACTGAAAGGAATGGCCACACGATGTGGTAGAATCAGCAAGACTCTGGGAGTCAGATCAACCTGGTTTAGAATTCTGGCTCTGCCAACTTGTAATTAAATGGCATGGCAGAATAATTCCATCTTATCTACAAAATAAGGGACACAAATAAATGCATTAGAGGTTTAGAGCGAGATTTCAGGTGGTACCATGTAGTAAACATCCGACTAGAATGGGGCCTGGCATGAAATACGATGGAGTGAATGCTCACCCTTGCTGCCTGCTCACGGTCTCTGGAGGATTGGAGGAGGCTGTCCTCATCTTTCATGAGTTGACAGTAGGCAGCAGAGAGCAGCAGTAGCGGCGTACCTACCAGCTTTGTACCCTGAGTCCCTTGAACAGTGAGAGGGTTGGGTTCAAATTCTGTAACTGGAAGTTTCCAAGCCCCTGGTAAACACACACTACCTTCACATCTCTCTTATTCCAAGGTTCTTGTGATAATGCAAGGGCCTCACAGCTCACTTAAGCTTGATCTTTATTTAGTCCAATTAAAGTACACTGTGTTTCCTCTTCTTTTTGGGGCAAGGCCAGTTGTGTGAAATAGTTTCTAGAATTTCTTAAAGGAAAATATCAGTCTTCCATTCCTATTGGCATTTGACTAGTTTAGAATTATGATCCTTATTCATGAGTCTCCATCATATTTCTGTTTCCTTCCCCACCCTCACTGATGTCTTCAACAACTGGTCATACCTTCCTTAGTATGCACAGTTTCTGAATGCTGGGGACAGTGCTCCAAATTTCCGTTGGTGAATCAGATGCTAAAAATAGAGCCTCCAGTCCTCCTATAAAACCCAAACCCTGTCTACCCTCTCATCTGCATAGTGTGCTCATTCCCTAGCAGACCCCGCCAGCACCTTTCTTCGCCAACTTGAGCTTCCTATCCACCCAACAGACCCCAGGCAAGGTCCATGAAGTGGAAGTGAGCTCTTGAGTGCCAGGCCGACTTTGCTACAGTCATACCAGCAAAAATTAGAGACTGAAAGGGTGGGTGAACCGTGGCAAGGCTTGCTGTATTAAATTACATAATGTACTTAAAGTGCCCAAGACAGTTCGTGGCATCAGATGGTGATGGTGATGATGGCAGAATGACTCTCCCTCTCTGCCCCCTCCTCCTCCTCCTTTTTCTTACCATTTTAACATTAATAGCAGCTATCTTTTCTGGAGCTCTTACTAAATGCTGGGCTCTAAACTAAGGTCTTAGCTTACCCGCACCATTACATTTAATCCTGAAAATGATTGTAAGGTAGATATTGTTGAGCATCCGTGGTTGCAGGAAATGCAATAATTAATGGTAAGACGCTGAGCTGTTGTCCAACACCTGGGTTCAGATCACCACCTGGCACTTATTAACCGTTCCTCTCTGAGCAAATCATTTCTTCTCTGGGAATCTCACCTGTAAAATGGTAAACCAAATACAGTATCTATCCTACTGGGCTGCAGAAAGGTGCAAGGTCAGGGTGTAGCATCTGACACATAGTAAGACTTCCCTTGCACTTACCCTCCTCCCCACCATGTTCTCTTGCTCCTAATTCTATAAAGTCATGAAATACAACAACAGACACCTTGAATCTTATACGCAAACCACAGAGGGAAATAAATTTTCTAGAGGCCATATTAAAAAAAAAAAGTAGAAAGAAGCAGGTGAAATTAAGTCTAACAATAAATTTTATCTAACCCAATATATCCAAAATATTATTTCAACATGTCAACATGTAGTCAATGTAAAAATCCTTAATGAAATGTTATGTTCTTTTTTTTTTTTTAATACAGAGTGTTCGTCATCCATTGGGGACTTTATACCTGAGCACCAGCCAGGTTTCAAGGGCTCAATAAGTCCATGTGGCTGTTGGCTATGGTACGGGAGAGGACAGTGACAGACGAAGATGGAGACAGATCAGGGAGCCTATGTCAGCTGTCCCAGCCCACACAGCTTGGAAGTGGTACAACCAGGATTCAAGCTATGTCTTGTTCCAAAGCCTGCCACGATTTTTGAAAGTCACGCAAACATCAGCTCGGGGGCCTAGTTTTATTTCTTCTCGGTCTCCATGTGAAAGGATTATCATGCTCTAAAGTCACTGGAGACCCAAGTCTTTATAAAGCTGGCATGTGCCCCCTGTCTCTTCTAGCCAGCTGCTGTCATACTAATATCCACACACCTTTATTTGGGAAAGGAGACCTCTGTTCCGTTAAAAATGAATAGCAGCTAACCTCCTCAGCTCCCTTCCTTCCCAAATAATGGCATGAGGATAAGCTCTTTTCAGAGGTTCATGTGTCCTTTCTACCTAAGACCAGACTTTGGCAAGTCTAGGATGTCCTCAGGGTATGAAATGACTAATTGGTGCTGGTCTCTCAGGATAGTACCCTACTTGCTTATTCACCATGGCAAAGGACACATAAACCTTAGTAATCTCTTCAAATCACCTTATGCTCCTCTATCCTTGAGCCATTTTTGAAAGCATGTCTACCAGAGGTGACCTTCAGAAGAGCAGCTGATGGCCTCTCTTTATTCTGTTCCATCCTCTTCAAGGAGATTATGGCAGAGCCCTGAATTCTTCTGCAAGGTGAGGGCCTGATCCCTTCTATCCCAACAGTTCCCTAAGTGGTTAGAGAGAATATATTCACCTGTTCTCAACAAATGAATGACATTTTCAGTTTTGCCATAATGGTAAGTTTACTCAGTCTAGAAGGTGGCCCTTTTGATGCTCCAGCCACACTCTCTATAACCACTGTGACCCACGTCAGTTGGGAGTAAATGTCCCACTTCCTATAGCCTATGTTGTTTGGGTGAAAACTCTAAGTTCTACCATATCAGAAGAGGGGATCCTGGCATCTCAGAAGCACATAGCTCAAACACTCGAGCTAACCATCCAAATTCAAGAGAAATGAAAACTCTTCAACACTGTATATAATTTTCATTTCCGCTATGAAATGGTGGTAAGAGTGGTTGGTAGTGTGCATCTGTCTTTGAATGTCCTCACTTGGTCCTTACTAGAGTTATATATATGTGCTAGACATAATAGTGTATTTCTTCCTTAAAACTATTTTGCAGTGTAGATATTATATATATCTAAAAAATGTCCATGTCTGGGAACTACAGATCCGATACTTGCCTAACGGTATGAGATCTGGAAACCCCTAAAAACTAAAAAGAAATATACAGATGAACAAAATGTTTGAGGGGAATCAAGTGGCAGTAATTCAGTTCTGTCACTCCCTTGGGCTCAGTGAGTGGTTCCTTCTGAAAGGGGTGAGCCAGCTTCAGCTTTTTTCCATCATGACACCATCACTGAAATAGCACCTAGCATTAATTGTGCAAAGTGTCTGCACATACTACCATTTTTATTCTCACAATAACTCTGATGGATGGGGATAAGTATTCCTGCAATGGGGATAAGAAAATCAAGAGGGAACTTATCCAAAGTTACAGAGCTAGTAAGCAAGTGGCATGTCTGAAATTCAACCCCAGGTCAGTCTGATTTCAAAGGGTATGTTCGTAACTGCTGTGCTATAGTATATTGTATGGAAATGTAACATTTTAGGTGTGAAAATGACATACAGTGTTGCAGATTTGTCCTTAACTTGGATGGTTAGGTCTGGTGTTTGGGATACATGATTTAGGAATGCCAAGATCTCTAGTTCTGATGTGGCAGAAGTTAGTAGAGTTTGCACCCAGAGGACCCAGGCTGTGCAATCCCCCTAGTTGACGCCAGCTAGGAAGGAAGTACACAGTGTGGCAGGTGCAGGGCAAATTCATCTCAACCTCTTGTCTCCCTACCCAAAGAACACACTCTGTTGTGAAAGGCAATTCACCATCTCACGTTTCCCCCATCTCCCTGTGGCTAGCCTGCACTCTACCAGGTGTGAATACAGAGTTTTCTGTGTACTGATCATCTCCTCATCGATGTCTTCACGCCTCATTCCCATCAGAGGAGTTATAATCACACAGGTCTAAATGGGTGCCGGTCACAGAGCCTGAGTTTATCAGAAGCCCATACGCTTCCCTCTAACCTCTCCGCATCCCTGCACCACCGCAAAAAGACAAATTGAGCAGATTTAGAGACCATCCTATGGAAGCGCTGCTGTACTTGGCTGTGAACTCAGTCGATAAACATGGCGAGGCACATCGCACACAGCTCTGACTTAGATCACTCAGCCAGCTCTGGGCATAACTTGAGTCCCACATTGTGACACAAGAAAATAGACTTGGCTTCTGCCACCCTGGAACCAATCTCGGGCTGCTGCGGATCAAAAGCAAGAGAACCGTATATTCTCATCTGCACAACCTTTATGGATATCTATCTATGGTTTGGTTCAGGTCCAAGCACAGACTTGAATTAAAGGTTAAAATTGATGACTCAGAGCTTAGCTGGAAATGCAGCCCAGAAAATGGAGCTATGAACTAGGAGGAAAATGTGTCTGAGGATGAGAGGGAGACGTGGAGGAGCTAGGTGCTCAGACCCACATCCCACCTGTCTGCCCCAGGAGCTCCCATTCCGCTGCCATGCTGTGGGCAGCAGAGGGCACTATTAATACACTCGGAAGTGAGCAGCACGCTTGAAGAAATAGCAGGTTTTGAACAAGCTTCAGTACGGCATTTGGACAGGAGAAGGTCATAAGATTATAGTTACCACCTTTATTCTTTCCTGTTACCAAAATCAGATTACTAAAATTTTAAAGTATAGAATGGCTACAGAAGGAAGGGGGCTTCTGCATGGAACTTCAAATTCTTAGGATCTAACACACACACACACACACACACACACACACACACACACACCCATGTTAGATGATTACTATAGTCTAGCTTCATGGTGCTAAATGTTGCACACGCATTATGCTACCTAACCTTCAACTCTACCTGGGCAGATTCTGTTGTTATCTCCATTTACAAATAAGGAACCTGAGGTGACTTGTTTCAAGTGACCAGCTCGTAAGTGACAGACTTGAGATCTGAGCCAACGTCACACGCCAAAGCCCACATTTGTAACCAGCATGCCGTACCTCATGGCAGACAGCTTTTCCACAATGTGAGAAGAAAACACCAACTCCTTATCTACGGATAGGAATTGAAAGTGTTATGAATTCAGTGTTGCCTCATCTATGCCTTAACAGTTGTGAAAAGTGAGGGTACTTAAAGCCTGGTGCAGCTTCTCTTCCTCCACCAGCCTGCTCCTGACCTTGTTCCCAAAAAAATCCAGGGTTAAAAAGCAGTGGTTCTGTTAGAAGTTAAGCCCTGAAAATCTGCATATAGCCCAAGAGTTTCAATGCCAACCCTCAGGTAACCCAATTTCTCAGGAAGCCATCAATTTAAGAATTGTTCATCCTTTGATCCATCTCTATCTAGAAGATCTATTACAGAGCATGGTACGAAGTAAATGCTCAATAAGTGATAATAAATACATATATTAATTAGCCAACATAAACCAGTGATGCAATGACAAAGACCCAGAATCAAGAAAACCACCAGCCCTACAAGAGACTGACTTTCTGGAAATAATCATTGCAAACTTAGAACCTCATCGTCTCTAAAATAGTCCACTTTGAAACTCTTATGACATTTAACTTCTGGATCCTTCCAGAAGCACTGCCCTAATATTGCTCATCATGTTCCCATAAAATTAATCTGATAGGGATACAGAAGCTATTCCTCTTGGAATTCTTAGTGTTTGAAATGCATTACAGATCTTCTAGCTCCATTTCTTTTCCAGGAATGACATATGCATGGTGTGTGTGCCTCTGTCCTCCCTACTCTCCCTGCCCAGGACACACCTTGTTAATGGATCGTGACACCCTTTCCATGGAGCCCAGATGGCCAGTAACTATCCATCAGATTGAATGCACAAGGTAAAATCTACTTATTTTTCTGACTCAAAACATTTGGAATCACCACTTCAGCATCATAGCCAAGTGATGACCCAGCTCTTGTCTGAAGAGCTCCATAGACCAGAAATACATTCTCATAAAGACAGCATATTTATTCTTCAGAACTATTAGAAACCTTTCTTAGGGACACTTCTGGGTGAACACAAGAGACAGAACACTTGTGCCTACTATGCCTGCCTCTTTCCAAATTTTTATTAAAATTGCTTGAAGATATGAACCACAGACTACAGCTGGTACTTGCAGGGGGAAAAAATGGCAAAAATCCAAGGGGAATTCTTTCTAACTACATTGACAATGGGGATTAATGGAAAAGCACATTCTTGGAATACACATCATATGTCCTACCCTTTAATTCATGATAGCATAAATGCCCCCAAAGAAAGTAGGGAACATGTAAGCCACTTAGTCCATTAAATTTCATTTTGTGCCCTTTTTTCTACAGTGCCCAGGAACGAAATAGAAGGCAATGCCCAGGAGCATCCTTTGGAGATACCCATAGCTGGGATCACCAGAGGTCCTTTCTTCTCTCTATATCAATGGCTCCTCTTTATATCCATTCATTCTGAGACAACATCATTGATGTGCATTGGCAAGAATTAGCTCTGATTCTGAGATGCTTGGTTCCTTAGCAGGAAAAGCCCTATTACTAGCAATGTGGTCTCTCCTGCCCACAATATATAATGAACTTGCAAACAGTGTCTGAGAAACCAGACTGGGTAAGAAAGGCCCCTCCCTGCCTCCAGTAGGCTGCACTCAAGAGTTACCTGCCTCCTAAGCATGAAACATGAGCTTGTGCCATGAAACGGCACTGAGATCTGATCAGAGAGAGAAAAGCCACATGGGCCCTGATGTCCGACTGTTGAGTAGCTACCCCTCACCCCCTAAGGAAGTGCTCATGGGATTACAGAAGTGCCACAGCCAGAAGCAAGAGGCCACTAACAAAACAATATGTGGGGCACACGAATAAAAGGATGATGAAATGAATGAGAGATAAAATGAACAAACTTGAGGAGACAAGGGGCATAGGGAAGAAGACGAGCATGGCTCTAGAAACTATGTTCTTTAAGAAATGGGCAAAGCATGGGTTTTTGCAGAGCCAAGCCAGGAGCCACGGGAAAGACCTAACAGAGGGGATGAGAAACATAGCAGCGCACCGAGAATGCTCTACTGAGGCTCACTGGGAATCTAGACATTGAGTAACAGAACCTAGGTCCTCCTCAGAGACAGTGCAAAGAAGAAGCAATGACACGGAAATTAAGTCAGGGATGTGACTATGAGAGCCTAGAGTCACCAGAGGGATGAGGAAGCTTGCACTGTTTCTGTAGGATTCTGTTCTTCTTGTCACTCAGGTAGTTTTTGCAATGCCTTATCTGCTGAGCTACAGTGGAGTCTCCCCTTTGCTATTTACAAAATAGTTGTGCTTTTTTCTTCACGTTTATGTGCATATAAGTTTATCCCAAACTGGAAAACTCATGGGGACAGGGTCCTTTTTTGCCCTCTGCTGGGCCCTTACCCTCTAAAGGAGTGCTGGGCATATAGGAGATAGTTAATGAGTACTAATTACATGGATGCATAAATAAATCAAGGGAAGAAAAATTTTCTACAACCAAACATAGTTTACTCTTTCAGAGCAAGAATAGTTTAATAATAGGAAATCTATAATAGAATACATCATATCAATAGGTAAATTTTAAAGATAAATAGAAAAGTAAATTAATAAAATGTAGCACCTAGTCATAATTGAAAGCAAAAAATATTTATTACATTAGGAATAAAAGAACATTGACTTAACATGACACAAAAACTAAGTTAAATTAACTGTCATTATATTTAATGGTAAAACATGCCTCCCCAAATCAGAAGTTAAGAGTAGATAACACAAAATAATTTTAAATATTTTTCTGGGGGTTCCAGTTTATTGAATAAGTTCCAGATGGAATAACGAGTTAAATGTATACATAGGACCCACCTTTAAGTTGTTAAAAAGTGAGAAATTGGTTTTGCTCAAAGTATCTAAGTAGCTATCAAAGCAAAGAAAAATATATTTGTCTCCACAAAAATTAAACCTTTTTTTTATTTTTTAAAAGCAATGTAATACAGGGAAAATGTTTTAAAGCCCACACAAAGTGTGTGAGTGCATGTATTTGTGTATATATTACTCTTACTTCAATAAGTTTGAAAAGTAAAACAATTGACAATGCCTCAATACATTGAGAGCACTCATAAATCTTTAAGAAAAGCCCTTAAGGCAAATTTTTTTTAAACTCCAAGTCTCAAAAAGCCAAATTGCAAAAGAAATGCAAATGTCCAAATAAGCAAAAATGATTTGATTTCTCCAATTAAAAAATGCAAAATAAAACAATATAATTATAATTTTATACCAAAAAATTTTTAAATATTTTATTTATTTATTTGACAGAGAGAGAGATCACAAATAGACAGAGCAGCAGGCAGAGAGAGAGGAGCAAGCAGGCTCCCCACTGAGCAGAGAACAGATGTGGGACTCATCCCAGGACCCTGAGATCAGGACCTGAGCCAAAGGCAGAGGCTTAACCCTCTGAGCCACCCAGGTGCTCCAATTTTACACCAAAATTTTATGATCATGCTCTGGGCTTTTGAGGTGCAGTGGAGCAGGCTCCTTTATTTACTAGAATAGTTACTCAAAGTCAAATGTTGAAATCTACTTTTCTCCCACTTCTAATCTACTCTCCGTACTACAGCCAGAGTAATATTCTCAAAGGCAAATATGGTCAGGCTACTTCCTTACCTAAAACCCTTCAAGTGCTTCCCACTGCTTCTAGGATAAAGATGTAAATCCTACACAGCCTACATGAACCTCCATGATTTGGCCACTGTCTCCCCTTCAACCTTATGTCCCAATATGTATCCTACATCAGCAAGAGGTTTCCTCTCTGCATTGAGTGTTCCTCATTCCCTCTCATCCCACTGTTTACAAGTATGATCCTCTTCCCTGGAATACTCCTCTCTTTCTCCCAACTCACCTTTATTCTTCCTAGGTCAACACTCAATCTTCAATCCCAAGAAAACTTACCTTGGTCTCTCTGAATAGAAGGGAGTTCCTCCCAATAAAGGTCTTTGAACACCGTGTATTGTTCCTTCTTAGCACCTATCATTGTTTTAATTTTATATTTATTTTAGACAGCTGCTTAATATCTTCCTCCTTCCATAGACCATGAGCTCTCAGAGATCAATGGCCAATCTCTTTGTGTTTGTCCTTATAGCATAAGTATCTGAACCACAGGAGATGCTCAGTAAATATTTACTGAAAGAAGCAAATTACTCTAGTTCGCCTTGACCTCCCCTAAAATAGCAAGACCTAAAGCTTCACACATGCATAGTCTGCTAGGACAAGCAGGTGCAGAACATGCCCATTTCTGAATATTGCCCTGTTATAGGGTTGAACAAAAATGAAATTACTATCCTTTGACATGCTGCTATCAGACCATGTGATCTCCAATTTTATCTGTATCTACTCCCATTCATGGACTCCAAAATGAGACGTTATGTTTATCCCTTCTAAATTTCCTTTTGTAAACTAAGCCCATAATTTCAACCTCTTTAAGATCCTTCTCTAGATTCATGTCTTCCACAGTTAGTCTTCTTCTGGATTATTGATGAAGGTTACATGATTACAATGATGAATACGAGTGTATGTGTCATTTCTTAACCCCTTACTTAAAAGCACCAGATCCCATGGCAGCCTATTCGCATGCTGACTCCTGTCACATTCACAACATCATGAGGTGGGTGTTTTCCTTATCAAGGTTGATAAATCTGTGTCTCTGAGGATAGGCTAACTGATCCAAGATCTCAAAGCACATAAATGAAAAGACAAGGATTTGAACTAGATATCTTTGTCCCCGTGCCTCTTTACATAACTCTGATGGTTTTCAAACTTTCTCAGCCATCAAGTCTACTGTTTCAGCTAAATCTTATGTGGACGCCTGCAATTCAGCTAAAATCAGAATGGATCTCTGCCTAACATGGCTTCAAAATCGTTGCAGCACATCAGGTAAATTTTCACCAGAGAAGGCCCAAGTCAGAAACCTGAGTAAACCCTTAGAAACCTGTTAGAATCACAGTATAGTAATCAGTCACTTGTTCTAGAATATACCAGGACTCTGTGATAAGATAGTCACTAGCCATATGTGCTATGAAACATTAAAAACGTGGCTAGTATAATAAAAAAACTTAACTTTTAACTTAACTTACACTTAAATTTAAATAGCCACACAAAGTATGAGTTGGTCTTATCATACCAGCCTCTATCTCATACTTCCTCATTGTCTTCAAAACGCAACAGACTCATAAAAAGACATAAAGAAACTTAAATGTATATTACTAAGTGGAAGAAGGCAATTTGAAAAGGCTCTGTACTGTACGATTCCAACTTCTTGGCATTCTGGAAAAGGCAAAACTATGGAGACAGTGAAGATCACTGGTTGCCAAGAGTTGATGTGGGAGAGGGATGAATAGGCTAAGCATAAAAGAACTTCAGAGTCGTGAAAATACAGAGTCGTGAAAATGCCATAATGAAGTATATATGTCATTACACGATTGCCCAAACCCAAAGAATATGGGTTATGACACCAAGAGAAAAACCACAATGTAAACTATGGACTTTGGGTAATTATGGTGTGTCAGCTTGGGTTCATTAATTGTAATAACTGTATCATTCTGGTGGGGGATATGGATAATGGGGAAGGCTATGCATGTCAGGGGGCAGAGGACACATGGGAAATCTCTGTACATTCCTCTTAATTTTGCTGCAAACCTGTAAAAAAAATAAAATCTTAAAATCACACAATAGGTTAGAGATTAGAAATGAAAATGCAATCAGGAAAGATTTGGCACAGAATGCTCACCAAGCAGCCTTGTACTCCTTTACATTCCCCCCACCTTCCTTTGCAGGTAGGTTGGAGCCATGTGACTAGATGTGGCCGAAGATCTCCGAGTGCAAGTGCCACATAGCTCTAAGGTTGAGGCAATTAAGACTTAGCGTACCTCAACATCCCCTCTCTCCCCTAAGAGGACATGTTTCCAAACGACGCAACTGGAAAGATACGAGAAGGCATGTCACAAAAGAGAACTAAGTCTTCATTGTTCCAGGCCTCTGAGATTGCAGGGTTAGGTGTCACAGCAACATCGCGTTGCTGAGGCTGACCAACAAAAATAACAACAAGAGCGCTCAGAATTCTCAGCCAAGCAGAATAACAAAGAAGGAGCAGAAGCAGGATCCAGAGAGATGAGGAAGTAGACAATACATTCCATTAACAGCAACACTTGTTTTTGCATCTTACCATGTTGGAGTCAGGAGGCATTTTTTTACAATAATTGTCCTCCAGGTTCATAATAGCAGATAATTAGGATGGTAATCTCCATTCTATTATCCTACAGTTTGCTTCTAAAGGAAAGTTTTCCCACACTAAACACCACCTTGCTTCTTTCCTTCAGCAATAGTCCTAAGCCAATTACATTATATAAGTGGAGATTATAAAACCTGCATTAGCAATGATTCCTCTGGCAGCCCCATGTCCCTGGAGCTGTCACTTAGCAATTGTTTAATGAGACAGATGTGAACCTTTGGTATTGGGAGTAATGTGAGAGAGAGACATTTATGGCCACAGCCTATCAAACTGTACTCCCTTTTGCTAACAGTAATTCCTGACTATGATAATTGCTAAATCCCACCAGTCCTCTGTTCCTCCCCAGCTTAAAGAGTCAGTGACCAGTTAGACTCCATTAGCTGAGACCCACTATACACCTTTTGCTTTAAAAAGTGCATTTGTTCAATAAATATTTAAGCACGCCTTTCCCTGCAGATACGTGAGCCATTCAAAGATCTCTGTGCAAGAACAACTCAGGTCTCCAGGACATAGTTCAGAGGCCTACTGCTATCTCCCTGTCCCTTCAAGGGTGCAGGAAATCATTAAACGTATTTCCCAAATTCATGACCTGGTGAAAGGGCCCAAGCCTTAAGACAGCACACTACAGGGAAGTGTTGGGGTGCCGTCACAGGGCTGGACAGTGCAGGCATGAATTCTGGAGACCCTATATGCTAGCACCGGGACTGTGGACAATAGTTCTTCTTGCCGGACTCCGGCACAGTGGACACTGAAAGAGTTCTGTTCCTTTAAGTAACTTGGCGTGTCCATCTTCCCACTTTGATCTGCTTTGTCCCTTTCATCCCATGCCCTTCAGAAAACCACCATGGACTTCTGGAGCCACTTCACCTAAAGGAACCAAGAGAGTCAGAAGTGCCTGGGAGCTCACGACGCCTGGGGCATTCAAATGCAAAGACTTTTTCTGGGACAAACCAGAACAGGCTAGAGGTGGAAGGGTATTTATGACGTCACGCAGTATTTCTGGGGTTTGAGAGATAAGGAGGAGGGGAGAGGTATAATTATGAGGACTGTAGAATTGAGTGTTGCTTTCAGTAGCAACACTGGTAGATGCTTTAAGAAGAGAAAATGACAGTGAAAATGAATTTTCAAATTCCAGGAAAAAATAACCTGGCATGTAAAAGCAGGCATCTCTGAGATTCCCATCCTGTCCCTTGATGCTGTAGGGACACTCCTTTGATATGCCACCTATGAGGATTTCTCCCAAATACCTCCTCTGGCCTATATAAGTATGATATCAAAATTTCTAGCTACTCAGCTGAACATATTAAAACGGAAACTTAGCCAATGCAAAGAGGAGATGGTACTCTTAGAACTTACAACATGTGGGTTTTGTCAACGAGATAGTTCCTCTGTCACAAAGCTTACAGCTTTTCCCAATTCAATTAATTGGAATCTCACAGAAAAGTAAATGCTGTAAAATAAAAGATTCAAACATCTGGGACCCCAAGCACAATCCAGTGGAAAGCACTCATATGATGCATTCACAGCTTGTGGATGGGAATTTTAAGAGCTTTTATTTCTAAGAACCACTGCTCAAGAGAGAGTGTGGCTTCTTTTTGCAACTAGTACACAAGATAGGTTTAGATGGTGGTTTTTCTAAGAATACAGTTTAGTGGGGAATCTCCAGTGCATTCATTCAGCCAAATATATTATTTGAATTTCTCTCTGGGGCCAGCAATGCTATTAGGGCATAATGGTGAGCAAAGTAGATGCAGGTCTTGTCTGTCCTTGCAGAGCTTAGGGTCTAATTCCATTTCCATAGTTGGGGTCCAATAGAGGCGAGTCATGGAGTAGAAGTAGCCCCTCCAAAACATGGGATCCCAGTCAAGGGACACAGCCCGACTGAGGCACCTTCACCCTTTCACTCCCTCTTGGGGCTCTCCATCGGCCACCCAACCAGGAGCTGCAAGGCCCAGGAGCCCTATTGATGGGTCGCCACTGGGGCACTGAGCAGGCGAAGAAAGGACCAGAGTGGACCTGGAGGAACAGTGGAAGAAACTCAGCACATGGTCGTGACCCAGTGACGACGATGAGTAAGTATTATCTCCACACGACTCCGGGATACTCTTGTCCACTCCAGACTACAGAATAAAACACCCAAGCATCTGGGACCCCAAGCACAATCCAGTGAAAAGCACTAATATGGCACATTCACAGCTTGTGGATGGGATACACTCACAAGGTCACTTGTCACTGGCGTATAATATTTTGTCTCATTTAATTCTGAATCAAGGGGCGCCTGGGTGGCTCAGTGCTAAGCCTCTGTCTTCGGCTCAAGTCATGATCTCAGGGTCCTGGGATCTCCTTGCTCCTCTCATGGAGAGTCATGATCTCAGGGTCCTGGGAGCCTCCTTGCTCCTCTCTCTCTGCCTGGTTCTCTTCCTACTTGTCATCTCTCTCTCTGTGTCAAATAAATAAATAAAATTTAAAAAAAGATTTAATTCTGAACCAAATAATCTGCTCTAAGCTATATGAATGGTTCTTGCCATCCCACATTGGAAGTTTATGTCTTCGTACATATCTATAATGCTCACTCCCCCTTTCCTTCCATGTGACCTCCTTGGAGCAAATTATTCCCTTTGAGAACTCTGGAATTCCTCAAACATGATGTTTAGCCTTCTGGTATGAGAATACTGATGGAGATAAAGTCTGTAAAATCCCAATTTGACTGCCAATTTGTGCTCAGAGACACTTTCCAAGGAGAACTCATGAGAAAGTTGAAGAAAAGGCAATCTGAAAATAGTAAATATATGCCTAGAGGATAATGATGTATGATCAGAACTGTTACTATTAAACACTCATCCGGTACCGCCAAGAAGAAGAGTTTTATAGCAAAGGATGACCTCGAGAGCAACATGGCCTGAAACTGAGGAGGATGCTGATAGTAAGGGAATGCCAGTGATACCAACAGCGGCGGGAACATGGGTACATACCCACCTTCAGACGCCTACTAAGTGCCTGACACCACACTCGGCCCTTTCTACATATTAATCTCATTAACATCTTATTGATCTGATGAATAGTAATTTCTACACATCTCACTGAATGCTCAAATTGATATTATTATTGCAGGATTCTTATTTTATATATTTTATCTTACTCAATACTTAAAAGGGATAGTATTGTTCCAATATTTTACATTATCACTGTTCACACTTTACACATTTAATCTCATTTAATACTTAGATGTATGTCAGCATTTTTACGCATATAATTTTATGCATTCTTATACCTTTTATCTCACTGAATACGGAAACTGATATGACTATTCGAACTTTACAGGATGGGCACTGGCGCCCAAGGAGTGTCAGCACCCAGAATCACGAAGCTGGTGAGTGAGGCTGAAGTGCAGGCCTGTGTAGCCCCGTGATCTTCCTCTCCGCCCTACAAATGACGTGCCTCCCCCAACAGTAAGAGCTGACATGACAGATCGTCGCCGCACACCAGGCTCTGTGCTATTTTTGTACGCGCTTTCTGCATTCGATCTTCACGATAACCTCATGAGGTGGGTTGTATTTTCAACGTCTCTCTTGCGGAGCTCAAAAATGGCACCCAGACCAGTTATAGTAATTAAGGGAGACTTGTACTCTGCAGACATCTGCTGGGAATCTGGCTAAAAATAGAGGGCCTGGCAAGTCAGTGCACTGGGCACTGTTTCATCCTTTCAGTGTCAATGAAGCCATGAGGTGACCTGTGACTGACGGCTTAGCCTGTGTTAAGGAAGAAAGATGAGTTCGTGATGAGGCAGCAGAAGCCCCGGCAAAGTCACTGTTTTCCTGAGATTCTTAATCGCATTAAGAAAAGAAAAACCAGCACTGGCAGGTACAAATCCTGAATGCTTGAAATTCGATTTTTTTATTTTAACTTGGCATATCAGAGTTCAGTGGTGGCAAGTGACAGAGGGGACTCTGGCTACTCGAACAAACAACAATTACTACTATAAAGAAAGTAAAAGTAGGGCTATCCACTTTACACAGAGAAACATGGTCATGGAGGTTTAGAGGCCAAATAGTTACAGGACTTAAAACAGATGAAAGATTCTAAGAAAGGTTGTAAGGATGAAATGTCAAAACGCTCCAGTAAAGAGAAAAGGGGAGGCCAGCGAAGTGGCATTATGGTGCTCTGAAGGCATCAGGTCTTAAAAGATCCAGTGACAAAAGCAGAGCATGTGACTGGAGAGAGACAGAGATGTATCACCCACATCGACCTGGACGAATGCTTTAGGGAAGGGTAAAGCCCAGAATTAATGTAGGCAACAGCCAAAGAAAGACCAGGCATGCACACAGCATTCGTTCCAAGAGCAATGACGAGGGAACTAACATTCCCTGACTCCATTTGGGACTCTGGATTCTGATGGAGCTGAGCGGGAATCCTGGCTGTGCCATAAACTAACCTAGAGATCTTAAGCATGCCCTTCTTCCAGAAATGCACGAAGCTAATGCTCCTGTTTCCTGCAAGTCGTGGTTCACGGTGTCACCTTCTACATGAGGCTGCACTGACCACCCTTTTAAACCACACCCCCTTCCATCCCATCTACCACATCAACACTTTCGAATTCCCTTTCCCTGTTCCAGCCTTTCTTTTATCACATGTCTTACCATCTTTGATCTTCCTAAACCTATTTCTTATTGTGATGTGCGGTGCACTGTTTATTGTGCATCTCAACCCCCTGCATACACTAGGGCAAGCGTGTTTGTAGGTTTTCTCCAAGGATGTCTCCAAAGCACCTAGAAGAGTACCTGGCACACTATAGTGCTTAAGGAATAACCTGTTGAATGAATGAAGGGTATTCTCTAATCTCTCTGTCTTGTCTGTAAAATGGGGACAGTGTTCACTGGGTTTTACAAGAATTAAATGGGATGATGCATATGAAGGTACTCAGCACCATGCCCGGTAAAAAGTACTCAACAGATGAAGGCAATTATACTGTTTTTCATATCCATCAATTTTCTCACTTTATCATCATATTAACTCTGAAAAATAATATCTTGCAGATGAGGAAAATGTGATCCATAGAGATAAAGCCAGTTGTTAACTTGATCTAGCATTTCAGAGGTTTCATTTGTGGGAATGGTATAAAGAGAATTAGGCCAGAGGAGAGGCAAAGAGATTTGTTCCCCATTTTTTTCAAGCCTTTTCTAGCTAAGGATGTTTAACCCCAAACTCACTACCATAGGGACAGAATTCAAAAAACAGTGATTAGGTATGTGTTTAGTGAACATTTTACTTCCCAACATGACAGTCACTAGAAATTATGTTGGTTCACCAGGAGGGATAGGTACTACATAATTGCATTTCTTTCTTTGATAATGTTACCGAGATAATAGGAGAAAACTGAAGGACAAGTAAAATATATCTTGATTTTAACAGGACACATAACAAGGCTCCCTTTAGACATGACCCATAAGATGGTGAAATGTGGTTTCATTTGTTGGATTTAATCACCAGGACTAAAGACTAGCAAACTTTCCCTGTAAATGGCCAGGATGTAAATATTTTATACTTTGCAACCATATAGGGTCTGTCAAACTACTCAATTTTGCCATCGCTGTATGAAAGCAGCCACAGACAATAGGTAATGAGTAAGTGTGGCTGAGTTCCAGTAAAACTTTATTTATAAAAAGAAGCTGAAATCTAGATTTGGCCCACGGGACACAGTTGGCAAACCCCCAGCCTAGAAAGCCAAATGACTGTAGCCTAAGAATGCTATGGACTAAAGGGCCAAAGAACCTCTACTACAGTGAAATGAGAACAGATTGACTGCATTTATAAGTGATACAAAGCTAGTAAAAATATCCAACATGATGAATGACAAATTCAAGATTTAAAATTAGGCTGAGAAACTAAAACTAGCAGCCCAAATAACAAATAAGTTAATAAAAGTATATTGTTCTTTGATTAACAAAATATCATAAACAACAAAACTAATCTACAATCTACCAACACAGTGACAGAAAAACTAGATCTGGCAGTCACTCAGAAAAAATCTGTGGTTGGTCATATGCTGCCCTCATTATTTATTCACTCATTCATTCATTCACTTACTTATTTAGTTTTTAACAATAATCTCCATCTGTGTACCAGGGTCTATGCACAGTGCTGGAGTATTTTAATGATAAATAAAATAGTCTCGGTCCTTAAGGACACAGGACATAATCTATTGGACAAGACAGATGTCCTTTTATTTGTTCATTTGTTTTTTTCAGCACCCAAATCCTGCAGTCAGGGATGTGGCTGGACCAGATCAGGGTGCAGGAATGAAAAAGGCAAATGAGATTTAGTCTTTGCCTTTGAGGAACTCTGAATATAATCTTCGAGACACATATTATGTAAACAAATCAATTACAATACAGCATGGTATATGCTGTTTCAAAAATATGCCTCAAATGCTGGGAGAGCAGAGAGAACGAAAGAGCTAATTCACCATAGAGGATTCCATGAAACCCTAGCATCTGAGCTGTTTCTAGAAAATGGATTAAGAATTTTACTATCAGACGCTGATCTACTCTTTAATGTCTGAGGGATTTTGGTGTCTGGTTACAAACAACCACAAATACTTGTGTTTTGCTTAAATTTCAACTTACTAAAATCATCTATTAGAACATAGGCAGATTTTCCAAAGCAAACACTTGGGATAATGTAAATGTCACTTACAAATCTGACTAACCTCCTTTAAGGAGATTAAACTGCAATTACAGCTATGGTCTCTACAGTTGGGTTTCTGCAGAAGCTTTCCCTGATCAAGGTTTGAGTGTGTACAAGATGTCTGAGAACTTTAGGGGCACTGGGGAGGAAGTAGGGGAGATTAGTCCACCACACGCTTCCCCCGCCCCATTCAGTTAAAACGTACTTAGATGTTTGGGGGAGCCTTGCACACACTCACTTGGAAATTAGAGTTCTCCCATCTAGTGGTTCTGGGACTTGAGAATCTATCTCCAGATCTGCTGCAGGAGCTGAGGGAGAGAATGGAGGGTTATGCCTGGAGAGCTTTAATGGGCTAGCCCTAGTGGCAGTGTTCATCATGTCCACCCATTCTGATATGGCTGGAACCAGAGAGTCTTTTTGTGTTTTTGTGACTGGCTTATTTCATTCAACCACATCCTCAAGGCCCATCCATGTTGTAGCATGTGACAGAATTTCCTTCCTTTTTAAAGCTGAATAATATTCCATTGTAAGTATATACTGCATTTTGTTTACCCATTAATTCACTATTGGACATTTGAGTTGCTTCCCCTTCTTGAAATGCACTTAACACTACTGAACTATGCACTTAAAGATGGTGACGATGGTTTTTACAAAGTGATGTAGCTGGGCAGCCTCCAGTAGTCCGCTCCATAGTGATATGAACCTGAGATGGGATGACCTCCTCAACTGACAGAAGACAGAGAACTGATCTACCCAGACTCCTTCTTTCTTGCCCTTCTCTTATGAACAGTAATGGTTTTAAAAGGCTGCTTCTAAAATGCCCCAAATCCTTATGCATCTGATGGTTCCCTCCTGCAGAGAGGTCTGCCATAGAGGATAACATGCACAATGGATCCAGAATGTAAGTGCGCCTAAAATGCTAACATTCCAAGTCTCCCAGTATTTCCAAGTGCTCCATTTCCAAAGCTCCATTTTCTTTTTCTGGGACATTTCCCACTTGTGAATATAGAAAGAAACTTGTGAGTATAAGTTCTGGCATTGGGATCAAACAGATCTAGGTTTGCAGATTGGCTTCTGCACTTGCAATCTGTATGTGTTGCAGGAAGTTAATTAGTTTGTTTGAGCCTCAGTTTCCTTGGCAGTAAAATTAGACTAAAGTAAGCTCTCTCTTGGTTATTTTCTCTAAATCCACTCTCTATACATCTACATCCTTCCCTCTTCCTGGGAGACCAACCTATATGGACTATGCCAGTGGTCTCAGCTGGAACAATTTTGTCCCCTCAAGGGCCACTTGGAAACATGGAGACATTTTTAGTATCACAGCTAAGGAAGTTGCTACTAGCATTTAGTTAGTGGAAACCAGGGATGTTGTTAAATATCCTACAGTGCACAGGAGGATTCCTTAACAAAGAATCATCCAACCCTAAATATCAATATTGCGGAGGTTGAAAACACCCAGGATTACACCAAGAGGTTCGCTGCCCCTCTGGTTTCTAGTTGGAGTGGGCCAATAGGGAGCCCCAGCAAGAATCAAAAAAGAGTAGGTCAGGGTGTCCATCCCCTTTAATCCCACTCAAAGGGGTTCCCTTTGGTTGGCTGTGTCCCTTCTCAGTAGACCCCTGCTCCACTCAAGGCAGGCTTTTCTCCTAGGATCTGGCAGCTACTGTCTGAGCTCATCTCTTGGCCTAATGGTGGTAGCAGTTCTGCTGATCCCAGCCCCAGAAAGAACACACTTGCTCTTGAGCTTCCTCTATACCTTGCCCCACCTTTGTAAGTAGACCCCACTTCAAATAAGCTCTCTTCAAATAATCCTAATAGGGTGATCCGTTTCCTCTTGGGATTCGGTATGATATCAGTAACAATCTCATAAGGCTGTTAGAGGGTTTCAGTGAGATCATAGACAGAAACACTCAGTGCAGTGGAAGGCACGTTGTGAATATTCAGGGAATCATAGCCTTCTCACAGCGTTGCTGTGAGATCCTATGAACAGATGACCCTTCCTTCAAATGAGCCACCAGAAAATCTTCTCTCTTTTTAATTTGGAGCATGCTTGGATCTTAAGTGTAGATCAAACCTTTTTTTTTTTCCAACAGCTAGGCTCCAATATCTAGAGAGAACCGTTCTGCTGCAGAGCTCAAATATGGTCTTAAAATATGCTGTTGAGTTGGAAAACCTTTGCAGAAATTTCAGGTCTGTCTTTGCTCTCAGAATGCAAGACATTATTTGTGTCCCTGTCATATAAATTTGGAAGCAACATCCATGCTGGCCCTTTCCTCTCCAGGTTTCCTGACGCAGTTGGAAGAATAGATGAGCCCAATTTTTATTCCTGCTGGCAGGAGGAGAAAGGTTGGGCTACAGCCTCTGCAGACATGGTTGGAAAAGATTCAGACTCAGCAACAGAAGCCGCCATGCCCCCCCCCCCCCAACCTCCCGGTTCAAGACAGTGCAGGAGCCTCTGGTGGCTGTAGGTGACACGCAGGACTTACAATCCAGACTTAGAATGTCTGAGGATATGCCGGAAACACTGGGGCAACTCCATTTGTTCATTCATTCATTCATTCAGTTGTTCTTTCATTTGTTCCAATGTATATTGATATTTGAGAGTAACTCTGACTCTTTCATTTAAGTCTAGTCTATGTCATTACCTCCAGTCAGTAGAACAATAATAATCATAGATAATGTCATGTTTTCATCCACTGTCCCATCCAGATCGTTCAAAAGCTCTATGAGGTGGGTATTCCTATTGGCCCGTTTTAAGGATTAGGAAACTGAGACGTGGAGAGAGGAAGTCATTTGCCCAAGCCGCATGGCACTGAACTAAGATTCATAAGCAGACTGATGAACTCTACAGTCAGCCCAGCCTGAGTGCAGGGAAGTACTTTGCTCTGCTGACCCTCTGTCCTCTGTAACAGCAGGACCAAGACCAATGTAAAGAACTAGCAGCTAATACCATGAGTAGAAGTAAGGAAACCTGAGTCTGGCATCCCTGAGCTCCAACCTTGTTCAGTCTCTAAACACCCATGTCCTTCCAGAAAATCATTTAACCTGCCTGGGCTCAGTTTCCTCAGCTGCAAAGCGGAGGATAATAAGGTCTGCCTGGTAGGGTGAGAACTCCCGACAAATGCAGCGGTCTCCAAAGTGTGGGAAGAAAAGTAGCAGAACGTTGATTTCTAACTTATTTAATTCACCTTAAAACAAAAGCTCCACTAATAATATTTAACATATGCATAGACATTTGACAGCCATATTGGACGTATATGTTAGCTCTTTTCTTTCCTCTGCAATGCCGAATGGCTGGTAACGACCCCACATTCATCCATTTGCTTTTAGCAAATTGCTTTGTGTAGCAATTTATATGTGCCTGGGAAATGGATTTAGGCTTTTTAATAACGGGTCTCTAAGCAGACAAACCCACAAAATGGGCAAGTGACTTAAAAACATTCCTGCTAAGAATCTATTAATAAAAACCCTAACAAGGTAAGTATAAGTGAGCAACCAGAAAATGGCAGAGCACACCTTTATTCCACTTACATCAGGGCTTCATGGGCCAGCCCATAAGGTAAACAAAATGATGACATAATCCAAGGTGAGAAAGTGCTGCGCCCTACCCACCCAAATGAAATTACCATAATAAGGTGTAGAATATGGATTTACAGCACTGTCATTAATGATCATTTTTTCTCTATGTGCAACTTGTGCCTGGAGATATTAGCTAATGATAGTACAAAGCCACCACAATTAGCGAGACGTTAAATTTATTTATTCCAAGGTAATTTCATCCTTTTAAAATTTCTTGTTTTGTGTATATTTTATAAGGTACTCAAAAAGCACCACTTGGCAGTGTGTAAGTAATAAATCAAATGCAATGATGTTAGTTATGTGTGCTTAAAATCATTTTTTGTTGGTGGATATGCAATTTAAAAAGGATGGAGACCCCGAGTTATTATACATAATAAAGCAATTGGTTCACAGACTGCCATGCAATAGTTGCTCAATAAAAAGCAACTTTTGGGGAAAAAGCAACTGTTGGGGCTCCTGGCTGTCTTGGTCAGGTAACCACCTTACTCTTGATTTCAGCTCAGGTCGTGATCTCAGGTTGTGAAATCAAGCCCTGCCCTGGACTCTGTGCGGAGTATGGAGCCTACTTAAGTTTCTCTCTCTCCTCTCTCCCTCTACCTCTCATCCACCCTCTTAAAAACAAAAACAAAAACAAAACAAAACAAACAAAAAAAACCCCAAACCCCCCCAAAAAATCTGTTCTTGTTATCAATTCCCCATTTACTGAGCACTTTCTACATACAAGTTTTGCACAAGTCTTAGAACAATTTTACTATGGAAATTTCAAATACCAAAAATGTAGAGAGACTAGTTTAATGCACCCATATATAACTCTCTCCAGCTTCAACAATGATCATTTTGCCAACCTTGTTTTATCTATTCCCTCACTTATTTTTCTGGACCATATTAAAGAAAATTCACATAATTTCACCTGAAAATAATTTGGTATGGACCTCTAACTGATAAGGTCTATTTATTTAACCACCTTGCCATTATCACACTCAAAACAATTATCAGTAATTCTTTTAACATCATCCACCATGATACTATTTTTATTACCATTATTACTATCCTTAATGAAATGCAGGTATGATTGGGTCCCTCCAGCATCATTCCATCTTCACGACCATGTCTGAACTCCTCACAAAGCCCTAATCTTCCCCTGCCTCCTTGTCCATTCCTGACTTCTCTTCCAGTGTTGGCTCTTTCTGCTCCTTCAAGCTGAAAGTCTCCTTCTTCCCTCTCCAGCTGCCCACCTGTCCTTTCATACCACACCCTACTCATCCTTCAAGTTCAGATAAAGTGCGACCTCCTCTGCGAAGAAAAGACTGCTTCTGTGCTTGCTCCCTGTACCAACTTCCAACACAGAGTTCATTATATTTATCATCCGTACATCTTGCCCTCAACATTCTGTGCTCCTTGAGAACTAGGATGGTTAAATCTGGGCTAAGGGCTGGTGGTAAAACATGACTTCTGGATGCGTCTGTAGGAGTGTTTCCAGAAGAGATTAGCATTTGAATCTGTACACTGGGTAAAGAAGATCTGCCCTCACCAAAGCAAGGGGGTATCATCCAATTTATTAAGGGCCTAAACAGAACAAAAACTCAGAGGAATGGCAAATTCACTCCTGCTTCTTGAGCCAGAACATCCATCTTCTCCAGCCTTAGGACAATGGCTCTTCTGGTTCTCAGGCCTTTGGGTTTCAACTGGAACTACACCACCTGTTTTCAGATGGCAGACCATGGGACTATTCAGCCTCCACAACTGAGACAGCCAATCCTTCATTATAAATTTCTTTGTGTATGCTCAGATGTATCCTATTGGTTCTATTTGTCTGGGCAACTCTCACTAATAAAGAAATCAAGACCACATCCTGCTCAACATTGTAGTTCTGCCACTACCTGGAGCTTGGTGCCTAGAACATCTCTGTAAGGGTTGCAGGATTGGAAAAATGACTCATCCAGGAGGGGGAAGATAGAGTTAACCGTGAAGGGTCAAGAAATGGGGAGCAAATACATAATGGGCTCCATAGAGCCCAAGGACATAATGGGATATCACACCAAGAAGGTTTGGATCCACAGATGAGATCTAAAACCCTAAACAAATGAAACAGTCCCGGCTTTCCATTTAAAAGGTGCCACATGGGATCTGAAAATGATGGCAGCCCTTTCAGTAAATCTAGAATAATCAGAATAAAAGTTTCACTAGGGAAAAGCTTCTCTAGGGAAGAAATTTTTCTGTATTATTCACTGCTATACCTACATGGCCTGTACACAGTAGGTGCTCAGTGAAGATTTCTTGGATGAATTAATGAATGGATAAATTAACTCAGGACTGGTTGAAGAAAAAGATGTGAACTGGATATGAATAGAGGAAGAAAAGTAGCTATTTCCTCCCTACCCCTCAGAAGCACCTAAGGGAAAAGACCCTAACCTGCTGACCCTGTGACAATCAATATCGTGCCTACCTCGTTTAATCTTGTCTTTCCAGTGCCCCGCAGAGCCTGGCATCTAGCAGTGCTCAATAAATCACTGTGGAACAAATGATTTCTTCTGTGAAATGGAAGCTAATATTACTTAGCTTGAAATAAATTAGGATTCTCAACACTCTTCATGTCTTCAGTGAAAATCCTATATTAGTTCAATCTCTAAGTTTTTCTAGCCTTGTTTTTAAGAGTCTTGAATCAATTCCAACTTATCAATCAAGGTCATATTTGTCATTGGAGCATCTGCTTGCTAACATGAGCGTGCTTCATTTTTTAAGCTTTCTATTTTTACTAGCCTGACATAATAGCACATGCCAGACCACTTCCAGATCATGATACCGTCATAAAGGGGGCATCAGTGTCTTGGGAGCTACTGGTAGTATACCTCTGGGGGAAAAGGAGAGGTTCTGAAGACAAATTTTGCAAATTCTGCATTAAACAGAAAGTTCTTCAACACAGGATTGCTCAGAGCCTTTATTATGCTAATCCAAATTCATGACCCCCACAAAAGAAGGTATCAAAAGACAGTAATCCTCAAATTCTTTATTGCTTAAAACCCTATATTTTTTAGCTATTTGATGGAATACCTTTAACAACCTACAGGTTGCCTGTTCCAAGAACACAGTTTTAGAAATGCTGTTTTCAAAAACACCCAATTATGAGGATTCTTGCACTTTCTTAACCGTTCAGCTTGCTGAAATTAAAATGACTGGTGTACCATAGCAGAGAAAGGCACGAGCTCGTTCGAACTCCCTCATCTGCTCCTCGTAAGTGTAGAAGCACCAGAGACAAGAGATTGGGTATCACTGTGAGGCTGACTTGGTATAAGACTCAGCTCTGCAACTTACTATATGTGTAACATTCTGCAGATTCATTATCTCCTAGCCTCAGTCTTACTCATCAAACTAAGAACAATGACATTGCAGATAGACTGCTTAGCAATGACCGCAGAGACTGACTGGAAAAGTCATGGCAAGCTCTAACAGTGGGAAGTGATACGTCCTTCCTGGGGCGTCCCGCCCTGATAGAGAATCTGCAGATGCAGCTGTAAACAAAACAAAGAGAAGTCCTTGTCCTTGGGAGATTCCAGCCCAGCACAGGAAGATAGAAACTTCAATGGAATGCACTTCCCAAGTTCAAGGAGCAGCCAGGGTGGGCAGCAGAATGCTAGGGCAAGAGCAGGTGCCATTCATAGAAAGTCTGTTGCCATGTTCCTGATGAGAGATGGGGAGGCTGTGAGTTGCCCTGTTCCCGAGAGCCACCCGAATACTGCCTCTATCCTGTGCTGCAGCAAACCTAATGGGAGCCAATGCCCTGACTCCTCCTCCTTCCCACGGGGGAAGCGCAGAGCAGCAAAGCAACTGTGCAGCCTCCCACTGGGATGCCTTGGGACCCACGTGCCGGGAAGCCCCGTGGCGAGGGCCTAAGACAAAATGAGAGCAGTCAGGTCAAACTCTCTCCTCACCTGAATTGTAAGATGAGGTCTCCACGTTTGACGTTGGAGACTGAAGCCACAGATACCTCTGGGTGACACAGCCACCCTCCAGCCAGAGCCTAGAGCCCTGTTCATTCAAAAGACTCATATAACATTTTGAAACTGGTGGCACACACCTCAGTGAGCCCCATTTAGTGCCCTGTTTTGTACTTCTGTTTCCTAGTGATGGGGCAAAATGGTCCACTGAGCTGCCTGCACCTTCTCCATCACCTGCCTCCCTGAGAGATGGGGAAGTTAGTCTAATTGTGCTTGTTTTCTCCCTCTGCTTGCATCCCTCCCACCACAGCTCTCTCCTAGGCATTAGGCATTTAATCGTGCCTGCCACAATTCATGACGCCTCAAGCTTAAGCAGGGGTTGCCGGCTCTATGTCCTGCACCCCACAATCGGACTACACACCAAGTCCTGTCCTGCCTGCTTCGTGAATCACGGTTCAACATGCTCTCATCATTACCTCATGTTTCAGGCTTGAGATCCTAGTGAACTCAAGAAGAAGGCAAAATATTTAGTTTGTACCAAATGGACTACAACTGTGCACACTTCCTTTGTATAATATTTAGTGGCATATGGTGAGAGTCAAGCACACTAATGAAGTTATAAAGAAATCTAAGGGTTAGAGAGACTGAAATTCCTTCATAGGCTCTGGCAGGAGCGCATGTTGCTAACATTGCAATCTCCCAAACAGATTGTCTGAACACCTGCAGGCATTAAGGACCCTGTTACTCTCAAGTACTCTCCTTCATGTCTCATTCAACAAGACCATCTTAATTCAGGGAGAGGAACAGTGTTTGGGTTGGAGAGACCTGATAAACAAGCTTTATCTCACATGCCAACCCAGATCATTTGGGGCAGCGTGGGGGTCTACGTTGAGAGGGATTCTAAGGTTGAACTTGGGCTCATCTGGAACAATGACTGGTTAATGACAATATTTGCCTTGAGGGGTTAGGAAGATGTCTGTATACACACTTGACATTTCTTCAAGTGAAAAGAGACTTAACCGAGGAACTGAAGACCCTGTGGTCTCTGGAAACTCATTCACTGTCCTCAGCCTCAGCTTCTTGATCTATAAAATCAAGATGATGATAATATTTCCCTTGTAGGGTCCTGGTGAAGATCAAATTCAGTATGAAACTGCTTCAGGAGCCATAATGCATTGGCTAAATGTGAGATCACGTAATTACAAAAATACCTACATTCAAATAACTGTGTGTGGATTTGCTTTTCTTTCTTTTTCTTTTTTTTAAGACTTTATTTCTTTGAGAGAGAGAGAGAGAGAGCAGAAGTGGGGGCAAAGGCAGAAGCAGACTCTCCACTGAGTAGAGAGGCCCATGTGGAGCTAGATCTCAGGACCCTGGCTTAAGTAGATGCCTAGGCGACTGAGCCCCCCAGATGCCTTTAGATTTGCTTTTCTAATGTTCTAGGGAAGGCTTTTTCAACCTCAGCACTGCTGACATTTGCTCTTCATGGTGGGGCTGTTCTAGGCATTTTAGGGTATTTAACAGCATTCTTGGCCTCAACTCACTAGATGGCCATAGCAGATGCCCCTAACAATCAAAATATTCATCAAAAATGCCTCCAGGTGGAGCACATAGGTGACCCAGTCAGTTTAGTGTCTGACTCTTGATTTCAGTTCAGGTCATGATCTTGGGGTCATGGGATCAGCCCGCATTTGTCTCCACACATCAGTGGGAAGTCTGCTTCTCTCCCTCAATCATTCCCTCTCCCTCTAAAAGAGCAGTCGTGCTCTCTCTCGCTCTCTCTCCAAAATAAAATAAATCTTTTTAAAAAACTATAGCAATTCCAAGCCCCAACAAAGAGATTTTTATTTAATTATTCAAGCATCAGTGGGGCACCAGAGTCTATCCCCTAGGTGATTCTTATACACATCCCAGAGTTGAAAGCCTGCAAGCTGTATGGAATCCTTTCTGAGAGGACACAAGTTCCCCTCTCCTGCAAGCTATAGCCTCCATGGGCTCCCTGGGTCTTTGCCATGTGCCCTTTTGGGGAAAGGCCAAGAGTCCTCCCAGGGGGAAATGAGGCAGAAGGTTCCCCACACTCCAACCCAATATTCAACTTCATTCCTCTCTCAATCACAAAAATTTCAATTTTTAATGAGTATATGAAGTAATTTAGCCTTTAACAGATGATTGAGGGAACGTGATGAAGGAGGTAATTAAACATGATGGATACCCATGCATGTCCATCTTAAAGCAACTTTTCAAAGACAATGAAAGCCCTAAGCTCCCTTTGATAAAATGGAGCTAGACAGAAACAGTGCAAATAATGTATGACTGGATACCAATGGTAAAATTAAAGGCAAACATTGTTGATGAGCTCACTAGAGCCTGAAGAACTGAAGCATAATATTAGCCTTGGTGGAAATAACTCCATTGAAATAAGCCCTTCCTGCTACACCGCTTTACTAAGGCTCTGAAAGCCTTCTGCCTCTTGCAGCGTGTCTCTCTCTCTCTCTCTCTCATACCAGGAATTTCAATAGAATGAACAGAGAAGAGAGTTTGGGAATGAAAGTGAAGGATAATTGAAGTGTTGCCTTGATCTATTGTTACAACTGAATAGGCAGAGAGACAAATACTCAGTCCCTGCGCAGACCCTCACAAAAGCCCTTCAGCTATGGGGACTGGCACAGCAGCCAGTCAATCAGCATATACTTATCGAATACCTACCATAAATAAGTCACTGTGCTAAGTTCTCTGGGGGATACAAAGATGGATAAGACAAAGATCCTGCCCTCTAGGTGTTTGTAGTCTAGTCAGGGACTTACAAAAACATAATCAATAATACTGAATGGTCTGAGTTTAACTTCAGATGAATGATAGAGATACTGAGCTGGGGGGTATTAAGTAAAACGAAGTGAAAATTACACATGGAGGCTGGGCATTCCAATCAGTCCCCAGGCATCACTTCTTAAGAACTGACTTGCAGGCGGGCTGTTAGCCTCCTGAATGAAGGTGGAATGCACCTGTTGGAGAGCCAGGGGAGACTGAGAAAGACATGGCATTACGCCCACCTCTTCCTGGGATGCAGCAATCCACTGAAGTAAAGGAAAGAAGCACAGGGCCAGAGGGAAGAGCCATCTCCCAACTCTGCATGGGGAACAGAGGCCGGATCAGCAGGAACTTGGGGGCCGTGCAGAGAAGGGGAAGTTCTTGCCCTTTGCTCTGGGAAAGGTCTCTAGGGCAGAGCTCTATTTTCCAGCAGAAGAAAACAGGCTCTTCTTTATGGGACAAGGGTGTGACAAGGATGCCTAGGTCCTGGCAGAACAACATGACCCCATGCATGTGGGGTCCCATGTGGGACACCTTTCAGGGACTCCTGGACACAATTGAGGTATCTTCATTCTGAGCTTGGGGGTTGGGGAGACCCATGATACCAGTGGCAGAGCAAAATGAGCAACTAAGGAACAGAGCAACTAAGAAAAAAGCATGCAGACTTGAACTTCAGAAAAAAAAAAAAAAACCCTGCTTTGACTCTAATTCTACAACTAGGTGTGAGGTAAGCAATGCTATAAATAAGCAGCCCCACATGGGCTGACACCAACATGTCATGGCAGCCAAGAGCCTGAAATCTCGCTTGGCCAAGAGTGTTGTTCTTGAAGTGACATTTAGCCCCCAGCCTCCTAAAGATCCCAATCCAGCAGCTTGGGTCCCCAGCGAGGCCTTGCCTGGGCACCTGAGACACAGGACGGCACTTTAGGTTTGCTGCTGTCAATACAGCCCTTGGTGCAAGCCCCTGTCCCCACTAGCTCCTGACAGCTGGTCTCCTTGCCCCAGGAACACCTGCTCCATACAGCAACAGAGGAAGCTTTTTGAAGCTCCAAAATGGGCCATGACACTGCCCTGCTCAAAAGCCTTCCAATGTCTTCTCCTCTCAATTTGATAAAAGCCAAATTTCCTCCATGCTCACTGGGCTCACAGGATCCATCCTGCCTACTCCCCAGACTCATTCCCCAACTTCCCCAGAATACCCCTAACTCGTTCCATGACCCAGGGCCTTTGCACTTACCGCCAAGATATCACTCTCCTTATAGTCTCACATTTGTGTCATCTCTTCATTCAGGTGTCTACTCTACTCAAGTGCTATGTTTCCACAGGGTTCTCCCCTATTCCACACTCTCTAAGAGAGCCCCCATCACTTTCTACCTCCTTAACTTATTTAACATTTCTTCATAGTACTTATCTCCCAATATCACATGTAAATTTGCTTGAGTGTTGGTGTATTTTCTCTATCTCACATTAGAATATATATATATTTTTTCCAGGAGAGAAATCTATCACCACTGCTTAGAACTATACCTGCCATTTAGTGTGCAATAAGTATGCATTAAATGAAAGAATGAATAACCACTTCCCAAGCTATTAGGTAAACTGCTAAGCCCTCTATCCCCTTTTTTGAAGACCTGGCTTGGAAGCTACTATCATGCACTGAGCTTCACGATGAAAAAAGTCCCCAGGATTAACTAAATGATCTTCCGCTATTTGACACCATCTCATCACTTGTCCTCATCCCATCCCAGCATGCATCAGCACCAGTGACTTACTATTTATTCTTTTTTGTTTTGCTCCTACCTGCCCATACGAGTATCATCCTGAGGCAAGCCTTGCACCTGACATTCTCCTGAACCCCAGGGCCAGATCTCACATTTACTAAATTTAAATATCACTGTGCTAGATTCAACTACTCTTTCCAGTCCCCTGAGATCTTTGTGATCCTGATTCTTTCCTTCAGCATAACACTGCCCCTGCCTGCCTATAGAAACTTCGTAAGACTACCAACCACCAAGGCAGAGGGGGTGGTGGTGGACAACCGGACAAGCCCCTCCCTCTTCCAAGCTTGCTGGCATTGCCAACCAAGTTGGGAGAATCAAGGTACAGCCTCGGCTCCCTCCTGTACCTGCCCAACCTTGCCTACCCCTCTGCCACCAGAGGAGCAGAGACAGAGAAGGCAACGGACCTGGGTACAGGCCAGACCACAGTTTGAACCCCACCCTGTCCACTTACTTGCTTTGCAAATTTTGGCAATGGGATTGTCTTCACTTTGCTGCAGCTGAGTTTGTTTTTTCTGATACATAGAAACAATAATTCCTATCTCCAAAGGACTGGACACAGTGACAAAGTACCCATACAATCCCATACAATGCCAGGCATTTGATGAATACATCATCTATGTGCATTTAAAACCAACCAAACAAACAACTCTGACGTGCCAAATGTGGAAGTGAGAGAGGAGAATGAAACACAGCTATTTCATGGAGTCTTTTTTAAGCCAATGGGAAAAAAAATCAGTACATCCACAAATGGATTCCCTGTCAGAGGTCATGGAAACAGTTGTGCTCATTGGTTCAATGTTCCCGTCAAAGTTCCCAGGCATCCATAAGTCTGAAGATGCAGGGTTTGTACAGAGGGCAGGAGGGATCTGTGTAGGGACGCAGGGACGGATGTAGACCCCCGGGGGCCGACTGGCAGACCCGTGGCCCCTTGCTACCCTCCTTCCCCACAGCACTGATAACAACATGCTCATGCAGCTGGCATTTTTGCATCTACCTCACGCTCATTTAAATAATGGCACAAACTGTAAAGATGGGGAGATAATCAAAAAAAGCTCAGGGAAAGTATGCAAATAGAAAACTCTCCAAACTCAAAGGAGTCTGGGAGAACAAAGATAATCAAGAGCATAATCAACACACCCCAGGTGTGCAGGCACTTGGAACCTAAAGGGAGCCCATGCCGGGAGGAGAAGAGGACAGCCCTCACCGATCCTGGTCTGTTACGTGATTTTGTTTATGAACTTGCTCACTCGCACGCTCTCTCTCTCTCTCTCTCTCTGTCTTGCTCCAGAGAATCTTAACAGATGGAACTCGAGCACATTAGAGAGTGGAGGAAAGTGGAAGTTAGGTGTTTCCCATAATGTCTATTCTCGACCCCGGTCCCTTAAGATGTTCATGCTGATAGAGCAACCAGAGCATGCATTTTAAATGATGGCAGTATCATCTCCCCTCTGCTCAAAACCCTCAGTGGCTCTCACCATGCTCAGAGCACAAGGCAAAGCCTCCCCTTCCCCTGGCTTCCAAGGCTGTTCCCACCCCTCTAAGGTCAACCCCATCCCCCTCCCTCGCTCCACCCAGCCACACTCTGCTCCTTTGCCCACCACCACCCACTGTCAACCTTGGCCCCACAACCTCAGTCCCATAGAAACTTAGTGTGTCCCTGCAGACTGCAAACTCCCCTCCCTGACTCTCCCTCTCCCTGCTCTGCCTTTGTTTGCACTTATCCCCATCTGAAATAGCTTCTATTTCGCTTCTTTCTTTGATTTATCATCTCTTTCTCCTAACTAGAATGCAAGCCCAAGGACAACAGGACTTTCTGACGGATACATTCCCAGTGTTGTCAACTTACCTGGCAGATGGCAGGGGTCCCGTATATATTTGTTGAATTAACTTTTTGTTGTTGACTAAAGCTATACACGTGTTTATTTTGACTCTCCCATTTTCTTCTTTTTCTATTTCATAGCATTGCTGGGAAGATTAAAAGAGCTAATCCCTGAGGAAAAGTTTACTGCACCTGGTACATGACACATACGTCATGAAGTTTGAATGCCCTTATCATTGACCCAAATTCAGCTCTGTGTAGAGTGAGCACTGGTAACAGAGCCTTCCTCGTTATGGCATTCAAGAAGGGATTGTGTAAAGACAGCAGTACATTTTGGTCTTTTGCATATGAAGGAAAGCACTGGGATCAGGGGCTACTTGTGGGCAGGGCCGGCAGGGTCAGGCAGGAAGAGCTGGGATGGCCGAGCTGGAGAAGTCACAGGGGTCTTACTCACCGCTATCCTATAGCCCCTCAAACTACACCAACAATGATGCTGGCATATGTAGGCATCTTAGTTACAGCTAACTGGATGACTCTGCCCCCAGCCCCCTAAAGAAAATAATTTTCACCTTACCCAAGGAATCAAGGCCCAGAGTCAAATCTTCTTCCTATAGGGTTCCCATTCTATCCAGGCTACCGGGGTTGGTATGTCCAATGCGTTGGGCTGTATTTCCCAAAGGGCAGCTAGTTGCAGGCTTTAAGAGCTGGGGACAACAGAGGCAGCTGCTAAGTGGACATCAGCCCCACTACCTACACCAGCATTATATATATATATATATATATATATATATATATATATATATATATATATATATATACAGTAAACTCTACACCCATCATGGGGCTCGAACTCATGACCCCGAGATCCAAGAGTCACATGCTCTACTGACTGAGCCAGCTAGGCACCCCCTAACACCAGCATTATAAATAGAACGTTCAAGGGGCTGTTGGGGCTCTGCACGGAGTGGTCCCTGCCGACCTCTCCAGCATCATCGTGAGCAGTGCTCACCTCATCCTCAGGGCTCCCAGTGTCTCCAGTTCCCTCTGTGTGTGTGTGGGGGGGGTGTGTGTATAATATTTTTAGATCATTAATGAGAATCTCACTCTCATCAGAATCCCTCTACATCTGAGTCTGACTGAGATACAGCTTTGTGCTCCTTGTCCTTCTGTCTGGAGAGCGTTACTTCCTCCAGCTTGCCTTTTGAGCACCTCCATGTGCCTCTCCCACTGGCCCCAAGCACAGGAGCACATCACCTCCAGAACAAGCCCATCTTCTCTTGACATCACCATCCTCAATCTCTCCTGTTTGCAGGCGCTTGGCCAAGGGCGACACTGGGTTATTCCACTCACACCCAAAACTCTGGGTATTTGCTAAGACTGATTTCTGGCCCAGCCTGAGGATCCTATGGCTCCTTCAGAACTCCACACAAAAGCATCTCTCCAGAGAGACCCCTACTGACTATCGAATCTGTAAAGTGTCCCCCCTCACTTGTCACTCTCTGTCTGTATCCCCCTAATTTTGCCAATCCTCAAAGTCTGGTCCCTCCAGATTAGGAGCAACAGCATTACTTGGGAACTTGTTAGAAATGCAGAATCTTGGCTTTACCCCAACCTGTTTAACCAGAATTTGCATTTTAATAGGGTTCCCCAGGCTACCCACAGGGACAAGAAAGTTTGAGAAGCACTGCTTTAGAGCACTTCTCACAGCCAATAATTGTTTAATTTGCTTACTTAGTAATTACTTTCTCACTTTCAACTAAAAAGCAAGATTCATGAAGGCAGGGACTTCCATGTCCTGTTTATCACTGTACTTCCAGGGCCTTGCTGTGGGCACATGGTAGGCATCAAATAAATATGAAATTTTTGAATGAAATAAGTGAATGAAGGAATAAGTTTCCAAAGTTTCTTCAAACTCTAATATTTAAGGATCAGTGGTCTTCTCTTTCTAGTTTACTTCCTTCTCCCTATTATCCAAGCTGCGTTCACCTACCTTCATCAAGCATTCATTCAGCACCTTCTGTGTGGAATATTCTATGTTGAGTGCTGAAAATAGTTAAAAGGCAGTGCCTGCCCACAAAGACTGCATGGGTGAAAAGGTTTACCCATGAGAAACAACTTCTGTTTTATCTGATTACATCTGTGGTTTCTAACCCATATCCCTGACACTAGCATGAGGAATATTTTTCTGTCGTTGGTAGCCAAAGGTAGCCTACCCATAGGCTTACATTTTTCTGACTTGATACCTGAATGTTTTGTTCAAACCGGTCATTGGAGCATTTCCTGCTTCTCCATTACTAATGATCTTTTATCCAGTTCTGGACTTGGGGCATGGACTTCTGCCCCCAGCAGAAAACATTCCATTGACCACTGCCCTGGCATATGCAATGGCCACCTTGGGTCCTAGGGAATTTCCCCCTTTACAGCTTGAATGTCCTCATGTGCTTACTTTGCAGGGCAGGTAGCCTGCCTCTTAGATCTTGGGGGAGCTCTGTTTTATATCTATCTTTAACCCCAACTTCCTTGCTTTCCCTTAATTAATAGTTCCCACCCCTGGCTTTGTCTGATATGCTCTTCTCCTTCTTACCAAGGGGATTCTTCATCCTTAGAGACTCAACTCATAGTATAAAACAATGTGTTCCCACAATGCATTACATCAACAATAAAAGGAGAAAACTCTATGATCATATTAACATAGGCCAAAAAAGAATTTGATAAACTTTTGTAGCCATTCCTAATACATGTTCTAAGTAAAACAGAAATAAAAAGAAAACATTTAAATATGATGATTACTTTTTAACAGAAATTATGACAAATTTTAAAAGAAAAAATTTTCATAAAAATTGGAAACTGGATAGAAATGTCAACCATCACTAATAAATTGGTCAGCATGATCTAAATGAGTCCAGCCAGTGCAATAAGGTAAGAATATTAAATAATAGAGCTAAAAGCCAGAGAAGAAGGGGTAAAACTCTCCTCTTCTTGGCCGATGGTTTGATTGTAGATCTATAATTACTACATAAGCTAATTTTTAAGATTATATAATTAATAAGAGTATTTAAAAAAATTCAAAGCTATAAGAAGAATTTGAGGGGAAAAAACATTTCTATGTGCTAACAATAAGTACTTAAAATTTGAAATAATAAAAAAAATTACAATACTAAAAAAAAGCTTAACAAGAAAGCCATAGGACCTATATGAATTAAACTGTAAAATCTTATTAGATGACATAAAACAGATTTTGAAAAAATGAAAAGAGAAACTAGGTTCTTCATTAGGAGATCTAATATCATAAAAGTGTCAAAATTATACATATAAATATATAAAATTTAATGATACTTCCATTAAAATATGAATAGCATTTTTCTTTCCTTTTCCTTGAAGGTAAAATAATATTCATTCATATAAAGGAAAAAATGCTCAAGAATACTAAAATTTATATACATACATATAAAAGCTAACAATGGGAGATTTGCCTTACCAGACATCAAAATATCCTACAAAGCCACTCTAAACAAATCAATATAAAATGAACATAAGAATTAGAAAGTTAATGAGGAGGAAAGAATGGTATATCTAGAAATGGATCCCATTAAACATAAGATCTTAAAATTTAACAAAAGAGGTCTCTCCAGCCAATGAGAAAAGGATTGTTTATTTAATAAATGGCCCTGCATGGATGGCTATTGCATTAAAAGAATGAGGTGTTGGAATATTATCTGCTACCATATAAAAAATAAATTTACATGGATTAAAGAAAGGTGTAGATAAAAAATGTTATACAAAAAAAGAAAAAGAAAAAGAAAAGAAAAAACTTCAGGTTGCCTAGGTGGCTCAACTGGTTAAGCCTCTGACTCTTGATTTTGGTTCAAGTCATGATCTAGAGATTATGAGTTCAAGCCCCACACTGGGCTATGCACTGGGTGTGGGGGGAAAAAAAAGCAAGAATGTGTATATTTATAGCCTAGGGGTAGAACTTCATATCCAAAAGAAGAACCCTATGTTCCTAAAAATAAAAATAAAAAATTGCAAGACTGTGTATATTTATAGCCTAGGAGGAGAACTTCATATCCAAAAGAAGAACCTTATGTTTTAAAGGAAACACACAGGGGATGTGTTTATTCTGTATGAACGTGAGCTACAAAGCATATAATAAGTAACTATAAACCAAACACTATTTAAACAAAACTAAAGTTAACAGTTTACAGGGTAACAGAGAACCAAAGATCTGAAAAAATATTTTCAATACAGAGGACACAAAGGTGAATATTCATGCTATACAAAGAGCTCTTAAAAACTGACAAACAATCTCACAGGAAAACCTAACAAAGGATATGAATAGACAATTCACTGAAGAGCAAACCTGAATTGCTTATAAACATATGAAAAGATATTCAGGTCACTGATAGAGAAATGTACATTACAGTAACTATAAGTTTTTACAGTCATGTCCCAGGCAAAAATTAGAAAGAGAGTTAAGACTGACTGCTGGTGGGTATGATGGAAAAGTTCTCTCACTTATTGCCAGTAGAAATGTGAAGTGTTTCTGGAAAGCCATCTGGATATATCTATTAAAATTAAAAATACACACACCCTTCAACCCAGAAACCCCATTCCTATGATTCTTCCACAAAAATAAAATCTTCAGTATCTAAAGATAGATGTTCAAGGGCATTTATTACAGCATTCTTGAAAGAAGAAGAAAGTACTGAAAATACTAAGTGTCCATCAGTAAGAGATACATATTACATTATCGTACATTCACACTATGAAATATTATACTGTGCAATCAAATAAATGAAGAATAGTATGTAGTATAATTGTTGAGATTAGAACTATTGTGGAGTGCAGATTGTAAGGTACCATGAATGTTATAATATCATTCTTTAATAAACAAGACATTTTTAAATAATCCCCATGTGTTATGTGCGTGTACAGGTGTCTTGTATATATTATTCATGTGCTTGCATTTATTTTTGTTGGTGTAAAAAGAAGGGTATGGAAACCAGCTCACACCTCAAGTGAGATAGGATGGGCGTGCCAAGGGAAGGAAATATTTGTTGGGGGTAGGGGGAACGATTTCACCTTATGGATGTACTTTTTAGTGTGTCCCTACTGAATTTTTAAATATTCAGGAATTTTGCAAGAAAGTTGTTAAACCTAGCCATTATTAAAAATTAAATTATATAGGGGTGCCTGGGTGGCTCAGTTGGTTGAGCGACTGCCTTCGGCTCAGGTCATGATCCCGGAGACCCGGGATCGAGTCCCACATCGGCGGGCTCCCTGCTCAGCGGGAAGCCTGCTTCTCCCTCTCTCACTCCCCCTGCTGTGTTCCCTCTCTCGCTGTGTTTCTCTCTGTCAAATAAATAAATAAAATCTTTAAAAAAAATTAAATCATATAAACTTATAGTGAAATAAATTATATTTTAGAAGATAATAAACAGACAACATTCATCACACGTTATTTTATTACTTTTACTATTATCTTGCTCTTGAAGCTGTTTCACACCTATGGTACCTATTTGATAGAAATACTATTTAACAGAGTACAAGTGTGAAATCAGCCATGGTGGGAGTATTTACACTACAGAAATTGGTAAACACTATAAGCCAAGACCCGACTTATGGTTTCACTAATTGTCCAAATTTAAGGAAATGATGGAGAAAATGCTACAATGCAGATAAACTGAGAAGTGGATGTATCCGCAGTGGTTTGTGAATAGCACAAAATATTGAGAAAATATTCTTCAAGTTATCGAAAATTATCCAATTTAGCAACATACGCCTCGTATCACTGATGAAGGAGTGAAGTTCTAACATTTTCATTGTTTCATTTTGGTATTCTATAACATTATCTTATTTATTTGTTAACATAAAAGAAAATATTAACCAGCACACATGTCAAAAGCATGACATATAGTCATATACTATGTAACTATCTAACTATTATAAGATATAATATATAACTATAACTATAGGTTGGCTAAGGATACAAGAGTTTGGTCAAAATCAATGAAAGCATTCCGTGAAAAATCAACTGATGATATACATGAAATTTACAGTAAAGGGTATTGTATGGTATACTTTTCTTTGTAATTGTATGCTATCTATTCTTTTTTTTTTTTTTAAGATTTTATTTATTTGACAGAGAGAAACACATCCAGAGAGGGAACACAAGCAGGGGGAGTGAGAGAGGGAGAAGCAGGCTTCCCACTGAGCAGGCAGCCCGATGTGGGGCTCGATCCCGGGTCTCCAGGATCATGACCTGAGCCAAAGGCAGTCGCTTAACCAACTGAGCCACCCAGGCGCCCTGTATGCTATCTATTCTTTACATCATAGCATATATTATAAGTGTACGTATGTATGTACATATTTTTTTCCCACAGAACTCTTTGTCAAGTATTTACCAGCCCATTGGCTGCATGACTTTTCATAATAGGCATGTGCATTTTGAAAAACATGAGCAAAAGAAAAATATTAAATAACTCAATGGCCTCTCCTCTGGGAAGCCTTCTCTGGTCCTCCCAGTGTGTCTCTGCTCAGTGTCTCCACAATGTCCTTCAGCAGTAGTTGTCACCCTGTGCTGCAAGGTGTATGCTTCCTGTCACTCCTCCCCCATGAGCCTGTAAGTTCCTTGCTGCGGGCACCATATGGAACCTTTCCTCTCATACTGCCACCTTGCCCAGAGTAGCTGCTCAACATGAATGAATCAATCAGCTGGAGAATCAGAACCAGGAAAGAGCACAAGGAAAAGGCTCAGACCAGATTTACATGGGGAAATGTGGGCAGGGCTTCCTGGAAATCCTTGCTTGGAAGCCCAGGACCGCAGCAACCATCAAACCTCTGAAGACTTTTAACCATAGTTCTGTAGCTGAACTTTCTTTATGGATTAACTTCATCTGCAAAATTCCCAGATCTAAGGATTGTGAGCATGCACAAAGATGTTTGCATTCTCTTGTTTCTTCTATCTGCTTTCTTTTTTAACTCTCATTTTCAGGGTCCAAAAGTTACTCCATAAATGAAGATACAATCTCATATTCTTGACAGTAAAAGGTTCCGGCCTCTGGTAGGATTTTCTTATCTCGTGTTGATAGGCAAACTAAATAACTCAGTAGGAATGCTCATCTTGCCCTCTGAGAGTCTGGATGCAGCAGCTGATCTGGACAACCATGACAGGAAGTAGAGATAGGCTGAGAAATACATTCCTATAGCCAAAAAGTAAAAGCCTTTGTTTTTTCAAGTGAAGGCATTTCTCTCATGGTGAGGGCACATTGCATGGGGACTCTGAGCAAGGGGTTGTCAGCCAGATCTGGCCTCAGATGCTAGCCCTGCGGCCAAGTGGCCCCTCACCTTCGCCAAGGTCATTGATCTTGCTGGGCCTCAGCCTCCTCATCTGCAAAATGGGGATTATAACAGTGCTATGTCATTTATTTGTTGTGAGGATTAAACATGGGCTATGGATTCAAAGCATGTATGCACACCAAGACTTGTACACAGATGTTCATAACAGCTTTATGTGTAATAGTCAAATACTGGAGATAAGCCCAAAACCACCAACATGTGAATAGATAAACAAATTGTGTTATATTCATATAATGGAATACTACTCAGCAACAAAAAGGATTAAACTGTTGATATACGTCACAGCACGGATGAATCTCAATATAACAAGTGGACAAAGCCAAGCAACAAAACAAAATAAAACTACACTCTGTTTGATTTCATGTGCATAACGTTCTAGAAAATGCAAATTTAGTGACAGAAGGCATCTCTGTGGGTTGCCTGGGGATAGCACTGGAGGTTAGGGAAGAAAGGAATGAAGGAAAGATTAGAAAGAAATGTACAGAGACCTTTTGGGATTATGGATATGTTCATTATCTTAACTGTGGTGATGATTTCATGGGTATATTAATGTCAAAACTTATCAAAATTAGGCACTTTAAATACACTCAGTTTACTGAATGACAATCATACCTCAGCAAAGTCATTAAAAACTATACAGGATTACAGGTGAAGTGCTTGGAGGAGTGTGGCATAGAGTAAAGGGTCAATAACGGTGGGTTTACAAGAAGGAAAAGACGATGACAATGACCATAATGACAGCATTCCTGATGCTGTCACTCCTTGGAGGGAATACTTCTCCTTGCTTCCATCCTTAGAATGCTCACACTCCTGTCTTACATTCCTTAGCCATTGTGACCACCTAATGGCCCCACAGTTCTTACCTGAGTGCCCCTGGGAGTCTGACTGCCAATATCCTCTATAGCTCAAAATCTTTCTCCTCACGCTATATCAATTGAGAGCTCTGACTTGGGACTCATGCAGACATGGGATGAAATGTGCTTTCTTACTTCCTAACTTGATTGGGCCTCAGTTTCCTCATCTGTAAACTGGGAGAGGTAATAACAGAGGTGTTGGTACACTGAGAAGGGATAGTGTAACATGCTGAGACCTAGAGAAGAAACATCTAATACATGGAACCTCAATGTTTTATCGTCCATCCCCTATTGGTTGGGTTGACTAGGGGCAACTCAGTAGCACCCTCTTCTTTTCCTGAGTGCCGAACAAATTGAGACATAACATAAAGGTGTGACAGAGGGAAGCCACCAGATCCCCTTTATTCCCAAACAAGCCTAAATCAAAAATGTTGCTTAAGATGAGAGCAAACATGATTCTAAGTACTAAACCTCAAGATTTGACAGATTTATCCACTTGGTAATGGCAACATTGAACCGAGGCAGCCTCCTGATATGAGAGCATGGACCGGGTGATCTGTACCCAGAAAAGAATGGAGAAATTAAATTTTTAATGGACAGCTCACTCCCCAAAGAAATAAGGGGGAATTCCCTGAGCTCATAAAGATAAATTTATTTTTTTTAAGATTTCATTTATTTGACAGAAACACAGCCAGAGAGGGAACACAAGCAGGGGGAGTGAGAGAAGGAGAAGCAGGCTTCCTGCCGAGCAGGGAGCCCGATGTGGGGCTTGATCCTGGGTCTCCGGGATCATGACCTGAGCTGAAGGCAGTCGCTTAACCAACTGAGCCACCCAGGTGCCCCAGAAAGATAAATTTATTATTTTTAAATCATATGGCACATAAGCCTCTCCTCTCTCACCCCTCAAAGGTATGGAGGGAGCAAAGGAGCAGAGAGAGCCCAGGGGTGTCACACAAATAAAGGGAAACATCAGGAATTGGGGAATAAACATTCCTCCTTTAAAATGCTATTTTCATTCATCATTTCATAAGCAGAAGTACCAATTTCCTAACTATATCGATCGTATCATAATGGCTGAGCACACAAGTACTTCTGGCCCTAAGTACTGAAATAATCATTTTGGAAATCAACAGAGGGAACAGAAACTGCTCAGGGCTGCTGCCTTCTAGGAGGCATTCCTTTCTGCGCAATTCCAGACTCATACGGCTTACCGCATCCCCGGTCAGTTCATTTCCCAAACTGCAACAGATAGTGGAACATTTACTCATGACTTCCAGGTCAGGATTAAGTAACACTGTGCTGTCTTCCCTATGGAACCCACCTCAAGTGCCTGAACAAAGTTATCCCGATCACCCCTGAGCTCTCTTGGTCGTAGGTTACACACACTCCATTTTTTTTTCAAAGATTTCATTTATTTGACAGAGAGAAACACAGCCAGAGAGGCAACACAAGCAGGGGGAGTGAGAGAAGGAGAAGCAGGCTTCCCACCGAGCAAGGAGCCCGATGTGAGACTCAATCCTGGGTCTCCGGGATCATGACCTGAGCCGAAGGCAGTCGCTTAACCAACTGAGCCACCCAGGCACCCCCACACTCCATTTTTAATCTTTGCTCACATATTGTGGGAATTCTCCCACAGCAGACACACTCCAAACTGTCAATGACCTTCTTAAAATGTGCCACTGGAAATGGGAAGTGGGGTAAATCGGGGAGGGAGACGAAACATGAGAGACTGGACTCAGAAACAAACTGAGGGTCTTGGAGGGGAGGGGGTGGGGGGATGGGGAAGCCTGGTGGTGGGTACTGAGGGCACCTATTGCATGGAGCACTGGGAGTGAGGCATAAACAATGAATCTTGGAACACCAAAAAATTTTTTTTAAAAATCACAAAAAATAATATTTTCCAAAAAATGTAAAAAATAAAAAAAGTAATTGTCAAAAAAAATGTGCTGCTGGAGAAGAAAAGCTGCAGATTCATTTAATCAGTCAATCAATCTAATAATCACAGCTGAATAGAACCGGGCGCCCTGAACGGCGCAGCGTGCGGGCAGGATGGCACACCTCCCACAAGGAGCCGACACTCCCCTGTGTGCTCAGAGCAGCGCCCTCACTCTGTCTACTCCTGCTGTCCCTGTGGTCAGCAGAAGCTCACACAGTCATCCACAGCGATTGCCGGCAAGCCAGGGCCTCCCAGGCTTCTACTTGCACTGCTGGATTTAGGGGCTGGAATTCGACTTTTTTCTCTCCCTATCGCAACTCGTCTTTTTCCAGAGGTAGCCAGTGTGAGGGGATCGAGAGTGCAGGCAGGCATCAGGCAGACCTGGGTACAAGCTTCAGGCCCAGTTCTCTGAGTTTGTTTCTGTTTTCTCATCTGTACAACGGTGATAAGGACACTCACATCATGAGACTGCGGTGAACAGAAAATGCAACTTCCCATGTACATGGCTTAGCACAGTACCAGATACAAAAACAAAAGCAATAAAGAAGCATGAGCTTCCATTATTACTATATCGAATACATAAATACTATTATGAGAGCATATAAGTAAGAAGTGTGTGATACTAGATACAACCATGATTTGAGAGAAATTCATTTTCACTTCAGAAATTACTTTAGCATGTGTGTATGAAACCATTAATATTCTGCACTTTTAGTTATTCTAGCTGCGTTTTAGGAAGGTATTATATAGTCCAGTGTACTTGTCAATTGAGAAATTTGCAGATGTCTTGGGGAGGTGTTCCTTTCAAACGTCTAGGGTCAACCATTTGAAACCAACTGCCTTCTTTGGAAGCCTCTATCATTGGATGCCTCGCAATCACTATCAGCAGTTCTGGGGCTAAGTCTTCCAATGGCCTAGGATGGAATCCCCATGGAATGGCAAACTTGGACTCTATAAAGAGCTAGCTGCTTCCCCATCTACTTTGGCCCTGAATTATCTCTTATCCAGATTTGTGCTACGCTTTTGTCCAGTGTGAAGAGACTCTTCCTAACTAGAAAAAATAGAACCCAAGTAGGAGTGGTAGCTAAGGCACTCCCAAGTCATGAATCTCCCACTTCCCTCCTCATCTCTCTCTGAACATTTCTATAAAGATCTTTCTATAGGGTCTCTCAATCAGATTTAGCTTGATTCTGAAGCCCAAGTTCGTACTGGAGGTTAGCCTTTATAGTATATTGATGCATTAATTAATTATAATTAGACACACCTCTTGATGCCCACACACTTGACCATGCATGTATCTTTGCAGGCCCTTATTACTCTGGGAAGAGCATTCTGCCTGACTTCTTACCTCTGGGCTCAGCCACATGCTGCACTTGATTAACAGGCTATCGGCGGGCACACAACAAGCACTTGCGACATGCATATTTTCCAGCTATCCCCCTGCAGGATGAAAGTCATCTCAGTTATGCCAGCCAAGACCACTAAATCAATCAACAACCATCGAACTTCTACACAGATGAGCAAGCCCCCTTAATATCAGCAAAGTTCAGCCAACCTCATACGCACAGGATCCCCCAAACCAGCTGAGTCCAACAAACATCAGCTAAATTCTACAGATTTCTAGGCTAAACAAATGCTATAGCCATATACCCACAGTGTGTTCTGTTTGTTACTTGGCATTATTATGGAAACTGATAACTAAGAAAGCCTCTCCCCCATGAATCTATAAGAATTGTATCTGTAAGATTTGAGAATGAGAGAATTAGGAGAGCCTTTCTCCATTCCTATCCGCTATCCTTCGTTTAAGCCTCAGAAAGTAAAGGAAACTTGGTAAGCAACACTCATGGCTCCCCCTGAATGCCTGACATCATGGTCAAGAGCCCCATAGCCTAAGACCCACGAGTGGAAGCTTGAGGATTCCCTTGAATATAAAACATTTCCGATTCCCCCAATAAACATGATCACCAGCCACAGAGTCAACAACTCAGTTTGACACTAATACACTCAAAATGGATGGCTTGTCTAGTCTCTGTCACCCAGAACGATTTTGCCATCACAAGCCTGCTTTTGAAGTATGAAATCTTGGGAGAGTTACAACTTTCTCTGCAGCTTGATTTTTTTTTTTTTTCCTTTTGCAGAGAGCTATTTTCAATGCCCCCAAACTTGTGTGGGAGTGCCAATCGGCCACATTTAATTGGCCAGACTGTGAGCCTCAGCGATGCAACACCCTTCGGAAAATTAAACATAGACAGGATTGTTACTTTGCTCTGTTATTGTGGCTACAGAATGGCAAACCAATCTGTTGAAACTGAAAAATCCAGCCGCTCAGTTATCTGTCAGGCCTGCACTGCTAAACACCCCATAAGTAGATTTTTTTTCCTACTTAGCTGAAGCATAATTTGATTGAATACATTGCTTTCTTAGCATTGTGTGTGGCCAAGACGTAAGGTCCTCCTAACAGTTTGTCAGCTCCTTAGGAAAGGTTGGTCTTAAAAATATATCCCATTCATTCATCCAACCCCTCACTCACTCAACCTGCAAACATTTATCATGTATATATTCTGTGCCAGAAACTGTGTTCAGTGTGAGGAATAAGAAAAATTTCAAGGGTGCCTGGGTGGCTCGGTAGTTGGGCGTTTGCCTTTGGCTCAGGTCATGATGCCAGAGTCCCAGGAACAAGCACCTCATCGGGCTCCCTGCTCAACAGGAGGCCTGCTTCTCCCTCTCTCGCTCCCCCTACTTGTGTTCCCTGTCTAGCTGTGTTCCTCTCTGTCAAATAAATAAAATATTAACATACTGTATGGAGCACTAAGTGTGGGACATAAACAATGAATCTTGGTACACTGAAAAAATAAAATAATTTTTAAAAGAAAAGAAAAGAAAACTTTCAGTAACAATTAGTTAAACAAACAACTAGTAAAAGGGTAATGCAAGAATAGAAGCTAGGATCTGGCTCTAAAGCAATGCTTCTCAACTGGGGACAATTTTGCCCTTCTCATTCAAGGTATATTTGCCAAGGTCTAGAGACATTCTTGGTAATCATAACTGGAGGGACATATGCTACTGGAACTAGTGGGTAGAAGCCAGGCACATCGATAAGCATCTTTTAATGCACACAACGGCCCTACAACAAAGGATTATCCAGCCCAAACTGTTAATAATGTAGAGATTGAGAAGCTCTGCTATAAGGCCATGCGCTGCACTAATTTATTTGAAAGCAAACTTTCCATCTAATCCATCATTCTATCACCTGCCTCAGCACCGGGCAAGCATAGGCAGATGCTGCACAAATGCTAGTTGGATGGATGAATGGATGGATGGATGGATGGATGGATGGATGGATGGATGGATGAATTAGATAAATCTCACAATTATAGGTGGTATCAATAGATGTATATAAAGGCATTGAGTTGTTTGGACATTAAAAACTTAACAAATGGTTTAATTTTCCAATCTAGAATTTAGGTGGCTCCAAGAAGGGAATCAATCTGGTAATTTTGACATGAATTTCATAGGACATGGTAGGCTGTGCTTTGTGATGAATCTGGTGCTCCAGAAAACCCTGCAGTTCTTATCACAGCCTCTTTCCTAGTTCTTCTGTTAACAGATAAGACATGCTGGCTGTTCCTCTAAACCTTCCTGGCCTGAAATGAAGATAATCTGTCTTTTTTCTTAACCGCTGGAAGTGAGAGTGAATTTGTCATATCCAACATTCTGTAGATTCATTTGGCCAATTATTCTGCTTTGGGTCTGAACTCATCCCTAGTAATGTACAATCTGTTTTACATGTTAATTTTTAATGGTGTGATTTTGGCTTGTCCTTCAAACAAGTTGAGTAGAAACACTGATTTATTTTTATCCCTTTCATCAATGCCAGAGAACAAAATAAATTACTCAGGAACACGTTCTCTTGCTTTTGCTTCTTCCCCATAAGAGATTATAAATGTTCAAGGGTTGATCTTCTTTTCAAAATACTGGCTACGTATTCTAGTCATGAACGAGGTAGTGGGCTAGTGCTATGGAATGAGACATCCCGAGGCCAGCAGAACCCTGCCCTTGCCTTTTGGGAGGCCACAATAAGGAAGGGCTTTGTGGTATAGATGAGATGCTGCAGTTGCACCTTGTGTCCAGGATGGAAGCTTGGATAAGAACCTGAAAATTGTTGACATGTGTATGTCGCCTCCTGGATTATAGAATCCTTGGGACAGAGGCTAAAACTTTACTGAGTGAGCTTCTCTTTTCCACCTTAAATTTGTCTCATTATTCAAAATCCTCCAAGGAGAATCATATATTGTAGCGAGTACTGGGGAAATACTTTCTCTGAAAGATTCAGATGAAATGTGTAGTTTTTCTAACATAAGTCTGACCAGTTGGGTTCAGCCGCCCAGTCACCTGCCTGGCCCCCTGAGACCATGTGCTCTACTTAAATGGTACAGTGTTTGGAAACCTACCAAACAACTGTCATCACAACTGCTCTGATGAGCCAGCCAGACTTGGCCAAAGTTAAAAGAGGTGCAAAGAAAGACTCCTTTGTTTTTTACACAAACACCTACTGTGCCAGGCATAATGCCAGGTACACATGGCACCGAACACCAAGCAGCCACATTCACTGATTTCAAGTTTTTTCTAGTCCACTGCTGGAGATAAGTAGAGGTTTGTTTGATTCTGAGCTCCTCCTTACGTCCTATAATTCCTTAAAATCTAAAGAGAGATGCTGAACTCTGACTATTTTTTCCTTTCTTCTCATTTTGGCTTCTTTTACATTTCCTATCCCTTTCTCCAAATTTCTAGTATCATCCTTGAAAAGACATAAATAAAGTCTAGAGACAGAAGATGGCCAGTGCTGGTTCATCAGTCACTATCAATCAAGGACTGGATTCTACGAGATTCTCTTATTCTCTTTTCTTATGGTCACTTCCTCATGTTACAAAATGGCTGCAGGAACTCCAGGCATCTTGTCTACAGGACACAGGAAGAAAAGCTGATGGTCCTATCCAACTGAATCTGACTCGAAAAAGAATGGTAAAGCCTTTCGGTCATACAGGATTCAGCTTGATAATTATCCAGAACACTGGAAGATAGCTACTTCTAGCTATAAGATGGCATAAAGGAAAGGGTTATGGATGGGTTCAGTCAGCTAAGCTGTCCATATGGAGAATATAACTGAAGAAATGGATATTCATAAAGTTGAAATTTAGGTGCTATGGATTTATGGTAAGTGCTTAAAATCAGGAGCTGGGGAAACTACAAATGAGTTTTATTGCCTTGAATCCTTTCCATATATCATCAGAATTAATCATTTCATCAACTCTATGGGATAAATTTCATTATTAGCACTATTTCATAGACACAGAAACTTGAGTACAAAAAGGTAAAGTGAACAATCCAAGGTCATTAGCCAGGAAGGGCAGAATCAGATCCTTATTCTAGATCTTTAAAAAACATTTATTTACCTAGTTCTCTTTTTGGATTCTGTTCTTGAGCACAAACATATGTGATAAAATTCAATGAAGCAAGAAGTGTATATACACACACCAAGCATCTGTGAGAAACTACAGTAGGCACATTTCCAGAGCGAGGAGGCTTTAAACCAAGAATTCTGGGAGAGTTGAAAGGCCAACTCATCCATTCATCCATTGAAGGATCCATGGACTTACTGGACCCATCTCTGGACTGAGGATATAGATGAGAAAGACCCAGCTCCCTTTTTGCACATGGCTCCTTGTCCAGACATAGAAATGACAAGTGGCCATGGAGAGGATGACATTCTTCAAAAGATGGATGTACAAGGCACCATGTGAGTCCGCTGAGGCTTCCTTCCCCCTGGTCCTTCTGAAAAGCACAGCCTGGAGTAAGGATCAAAGAAAAGATTCTTTGGGATGTGTAAGCTGAGGGATAAGTGCAAGGAAGAAAGGGGAAGTGAAACAAGGAAAATAGTAATATGAAGCATTGCAGACCTATGCAGGCCAGTGCTCCACCATGAGCCTCAAACAGCCATCACCAGCTATGCGCAGCTGAGTAATGGCCCCCATCCTAATCCCCAGGATCTGTGACTATGTTATCTGATACAACAAAAGTGATTTTACAAATATGACTAAGTTAAGGATCTAGTGATGGGAGTACGTCATGAATTATGTCAGTGGGTCCAATGGAATCATAGCCCTTATGAAAGAGGCAATGGGAGTCTGAGCCAGAGAAGGAGATGCAGCAATGAAGTGCAGAAATGAGAGTGATGTGGGGCCATGAGACAAGAAATGCAGGTGGCCTCAAGAAGCTGAAAAAGGAAAGGAATGGATTCTCCTCAGAGGAGAAGAGGATCAATCCAGAAGGAATACAGTCCTGGATCTCCAGATCTGTTTGGGAATATATTTGTGTTGCTTTAAGAAACTACATAGTAGGGGCACCTGGGTGGCTCAGTTGGTTAAGCCACTGCCTTCAGCTCAGGTCATGATCCCAGACTCCCGGGATCGAGTCCCACATTGGGCTCCCTGCTCGGTGGGAAGCCTGCTTCTCCCTCTCTCACTCCCCCTGCTTGTATTCCCTCTCTGGCTGTGTTTCTCTCTGTCAAATAAATAAAATCTTTAAAAAAATAAAAAAGAAACTACATAGTAATTTGTTACAGCCGTCAATAGGAATCTGATACACAGATCTCTTAGGAGAAGTGTTCACTTGGGACCCAAGAGTGTTCTAGAAGAATTTTATGGAAAGGAGCTCATGGAGTTCATGAACATATCTGTGCAGTTGCTTCCAAATGTTTCTCAATCCTACTTATCAAAGCTCGCATCCTAGGTTGCTAACTCCCCACCCTTCCAGTTTTCACCTTCCAGCCCCTTGGCAGCTGCTAGGAAAACATATCCCACACCCAACAGCAGTTCATGCTCATCAGTATAAGCCAGGGGTTGACTAAGAGGGCGAAGACCCTAAGAAGTATCCCAAGGAATCTAGGAAGTACCAAGATTATGTCCAATACCAACAGTGACTAAGTGCTTAGAAAGAAAAATCATCCAAATACTTATCCAGCTCCTTTCTATAGACTGGTGTCATTTCTTGGAAGCACATTTTATTTCTGCTTGCCTAGCATCCACTCTCCAGTTCTCTGAGTAACTATACCCTACTTCCTTGGGAAACTACCCTTTCTAATCCCATCCATGTCCTAAAGTGGGCTGACTCCCTTATTTAATCTAGAAGGAGGCATGGCCCAGACTTGGCCAATCAGAGCATAGAACTTCCTCACCACAGTAGCTGGCTTTGGAACAGGGATGACGCCAAGCCTGGCCAGTCAGTTTACTGCATCTCACTAACCACAACACTTGGTTCAGGGAAGTACCCATGGCCCACTCAGTTCGGTGGGCCTCAGTTATGAAACATGTTAGAACCGTTGGGAATACCTCATCTGATGTATTTACCCAACTGATGCTGGAATTGAGAGCACATAACCCTGGAATTTCTAAGGGCCACAATGTGGGCGAGAAGCCAGCATGAAGACAAGTAAAGTGTCACTCTAAGACACAGTTGGGCTTTCTTGACCCAACCATGCCTGAAGTTGGATGGAGTTCATATGTATGTAATCGAATACATTTCCCTTTTTAACTTAAGTAAACTTTGGGGGTGGGGAGTGTCTTTTGAAAGGTTCCCAATACAGTACTTTCTCAGGGACACCTTTTCACTTGCTGCCAGCAAGAAGCCATCTTGTGGATTTAGATGCTTCCAGAGACTGGAGTAGTTAGGAATGCCCCAGGCATGTCATAGAAAAGCAGCAGCCCAGAACTTCTTGAGAACTTACAAGTCCTAAAGGAAAGTCCCAGCTGTACCTTAACATAGTATCTGCTGTGTCTGGACTCTGTGGTACTGAGTGTCCTCCTCACCCTGGCCCTGGCCATAGCCACCTAAACAGGCATGCTTGGGAGGTTGTTCTTTATTCAGTCACACCTCTTCTTACAGAACAAGGAAGTAGCATAAAATCCATCTCTTGGGATGTAAACAACTCAACTATGGAGGGGAGGGATGTATGACCTGCTTGCACTATCCAGCCCTCTGTGCAACGATTCTAGTGATTAGACGTGGCCAATTCTAGCCTCTGTGAAATGGAATGTTCTGCAATTGCTAACAATAGGTCTGACCCAGGCTGGATCCAACATGCCTACAGTCCCAAGCATGAAGGCATCTTCCAACTCCATGGCCTCCATTCCAAAACCAGGACACACCTCTCAGAAATGAAGAAAAGGCTATTTTCAAGGCAGTAATTGCATAATATAAAGAATGTGACAAAAGGGAGACCCTCGAGCTCCATTACTTTGAAGGGTCTGTCAGTATTTTCATTACAGTCCATTTTCTGCAGTGATTTATCTTCAGCTGTGAAGTCGGGCTGACAGCTGGGGCTTAGCACCCACAGGCCCAGCCCAGGGGGACTGTATAGAGTTTAATTTAGTTGGAATTATGTGACCAGCTCCATGCTGAGGACGTGAAAACTATGACTTAGTCCAAGTTTGGGGTCCTCTGGCACTTTTGTGGCACTTCTTGTTTCGAGCATCCTCACTACCTCACCTGCAAGTTGTGCCGAACTACCCAAGGCCACAATCAAAAGCAGGAGAGTCATGTTTTAGACTCTTCAAATGGCTATTGGGGGGGCGGTGTATGTATAGTTGAAATCTATAAATACAGCTTATGCTTCTTTTCACATAAAAAAAAGTGTCACTTAAACTCAGATAATCATTTCAAAGTTATCTCTTATCTTCTCTCTTTATATGGTCCTCACACATCCCTGTTTCCAGGGAAGATGGGCCATGTCTTCAATGTCTCCAGGCTTTACACAGCACCTAGTATGTCCCTTAGGACACACAGCCCCAGGACCTGGGCCCTGGAACAACAAAGCCAAGTCCTAAAAACTAAAGGCAAAATGAACTCCAGGAACAGCTTCCAGACTAACCCAAGCCCAGCCCGGAACCTGGCTCTCAGTGTGTATCTGAATGCTAGCCCAGCATCTACAATCCAACCCAGAACCCAGAAGTCTCTCTCTAGAGTCAAAGTATGGACAGATATGGAAATCAATCTATAAAGGTCCTTTCTCCTTTCTTTTCTCCCTGACCCTCCTGAGTGATAACAGCTGAACAAAGCATGAACTTTCTACATAGCTTATCTTCTATGAGCCACAGACCTGTCCACAAGCCACTGTCTTGACTCTTACTTAGCATCATATCCACCACCACCACCATCTACCAGTGTCAATTCCCCCATCATCAATCTCATCAAGAGCTAGGTCCTGTGCCACATGGTACATATGTGGGGTTTCAGTCAATCCCCACCATAAGCCTCTGTGTGGAAGTTTTTACCCCCATTTTACAGTCAAGGAGACTTGAAGACGCCAGGCAATATATCCATAGTTACCAAGTTCGGAAGCAAGACAGACCCAGTGCTCAGGTTCAGGATCAGTATGGAACACTACCTATCAACACAGACAGGCTCCCCAGGAAACTGACTTGGTGACAGGGTTTGGAGGTCAGCATGTATATTAGGAAGTGTCCTTGGAATCAACACCCATGAAAGGGAGGAGCAGGAATTAGGAGTGAGCAGAGGGGAAGCCTGTCATAGCCCCCACTGCCCCTACAAGGCACAGTGGAGCTAGAACAGTCTGCCTGTGACATTGCCCTGTCTTAGGCTAAGAAAACTACATCTTTATGCCCTATATGAGTTTCCTACAGGTCCCATGGGGCTAAAATGAAGGTTGACACAGTTTCCTTCCTTCTGGAGTCACTAGGGGGAAATCTGTATCCTTAACTTTTCCAGCTTCTAGAGATACTCGCATTCCTTAGCTTGCAGCCTTTCCTCCATCTTCAAAAGGCATCCTTCCAACCTCTGCTCCTGATATCACATCACTTCTCTCTCTCTGCTTCCTTCACCATACTTCTTTCTCTGACTCTGACACTCCTGCCTCCCTCTTACAAAGACTCTGGTGATTACATTTAGGATCCATCCAGATCATCCAGGATAATCTCTCCATCGAAAGTCCTTAATCAATTAATAATCTGCCAAGTCACTTTTGCCCCAGCAGGTAACAGATTTGCAGATTCTAAACATGGATGTCTTGCAGGGGCCATTACTCAGCCTGCCCATGAGTAACTGAACTCACTGGTTGTTGGTATTCCAGCTGAGGCAGTCACTGAAGGGGAATGACAGCTGAAGACCATCTACTGACCATACAGCCCAGGCCACAAGTCCTTCCTGAAAGGGAACTTGGGGAGGAATCTCCATGTCCCATCACAAATCCCCAGAGAATTCAGGTTCAACCCAGCCCAGCCAAGCCCCCACCCTTTTTTTCTTTAAAGGCTACATTTCCCCAGCTCTGAACCCCAGCTATAAATTCTATCTCAGACTACGTTACCAGGTTCGCTTTTGTCTTCCTTTCCTGTGAATCATAATACTCTGCTTTTATATTTATGACCAAATGTTTAAAGTACCTCTTGAGGGTCTGACCACAGCTCAATTGTCCATTATTGCAATAATCATCTGTCTCTTTGTATTCAGAGAGCAACACAGATTAGGAAATGTGAAGACTGCTTTTGGCATTGAGCAGTTGTGTTTTGGGGGGGGCGTTTCTCCCCCTGCTGTAAATGTGTTGCACAGAAGCATATTTCTATCCATCTGCAGCCCTGCCATATTGCAGGTAACTGTGAACAAAACAAGCAATAAAACTGCAAAGGGGCTGCTGCTTTTTCCTACACATTGACTCAGTTACCTGTGGCAAAGTCTCCTCTTTTTAAATCCATTCCTCACTCCCAAGAAACACTTGCAACCTAGAGACCAGTGGGAAAGCCAAGAAGGGACTTAAGAAACAGCTGGGAATTGCTTTTTAGAAAGTCATACTCAGACCATCTCCTTTGATCCTGTCTTCTGAATGATCTACTTTTAAGATGTGCTTCTTGCAGAATGAATGCTAAAAACCAATCTGCTCATTACGGTGGATGCTGAAGTGCTAACCTGTCATGGTGTGTGACCAATATTGACTGCCAGAGGCCTGAGAATCTGGGAAGTGATGATAGAGCCAACAAGTATTCTTTCTCTCTCCCTCTCTCTATCTCTCCTCCTCCTTTCCCTCCTCCCACCTTCAATTTGCTAAGCTGCCAGGATATAAGTTTGGGGCATCTGGTGACCAAGATACCTTCTGTTCAGGAGAGGGAAAGGAGTGGAGCCCTGATACCTTCATTGAGTCCCTAGATCCATTCATGCCTGAAGGCAGCACCTAATCCTTTCCAGTTATGTAAGCCAATATATGCTCCTTTAAATCTAAGTTATTTTAATGGACTTTGACCATTTATTATTAAACATGACTTACTACCTTTTTTGCATCTTCCATTAGATGTTCCTTAGTAGCCTCAAACTCAACATGATCCAGAATAAATTCAGCATGGATTGCTGTTCCTACATTCACATCTCCTAACTTTGCTATTTCTCCCCCAAATACTCTCATTTCCTGTATTCCCTAACCCCCAGGTCCATGCATATCCTTGAAACTTCTCTTTCCTTCAATCCACTAACCCTTCTCATTGCCTTCCCTTTGTTCTGGTCTATATGATTCTCCTCATGATACGTATTAACCTCCTGCATCTACCCCTACTCCCAAATGCTGATTGCATTAGACTCATCTCTTACAAAGAAGCTCTCTGTAGCCCCATGGAGTACAAGATAGGCCTCAAAATGTCCTTTCTTGGCATCCAAAGTGAGGCTGTTGCACATGTAAGCTTAGATTTTAGCACCAAGTCAAACTCAAGTCAGCTCTGTCATCCCATAGCTATGTGACTTTGATCAAGTTACTAAGGCTCTCTGACCCTAGCATCACCAGATATAAAATGGAGAGAATTGCACCTGCCTCTTGGAGTTGTGGTGATATATAAATTAGCTACTATATGTTAAATGCTAAGTACAGACACTAAGGCAGTCGCAAAACTCAACCACTAATTCAACAAGTATTTACTGAACACTACGTGCCAGTTACTGTTATTGTGAGTCAACACACACACACACAATTTTGGCTTCAATCCCCATTTAATCAATGCCTTCATCCCTTCACTTAGCAAACCTAGGACCTAGGCTGGGGCCTTCCTGCACACTACATAATGCCGGACACTGAGACAGAGTAGTGAACCAAATGTGGTCCCTGACTTCAAGGAACTCTCATCCAATAAGGGAGACAGACGACAGATATATAAGCAGATAACTTCAAATACCATCAGACTTCTGGCACAACCCCTAATTGGAGCTTCTAAGAACTGTTTCTAAAATTGTATGATATTCTTAAAAAGTAAGTTTCTTCTCTAGAAATAGAAACAAGAAACCCTATAAAACAGAGTCAGAAGGGATAACTAATTTCGCCTTCCACTACCCAGGTCCCATTTCAGACAATGTCCTTCCAGCACCCTGCCCAATGAGTTTCTCATAAAGCCAATGCCCAGGGGTTGATGCATATGGTCACTATGGCACTGACTCCACTGGGAGAGAAGCCAGAACCTGCAAAACAACTTTCAGGACACTAGCTTGTCTTTACAATCCCCTCACTGTTCCCTTCACCAGAACATGTTCCTTCAAGGCTCCAGAGCATTAGTGAAACTCACCAAGAAAATATGGTCAAGGGCAAAGCATCCCAGCCACTTTCAGCACAGCTTCCCCCTCCAGGCCAACATGGACTGGGAATTTCTATGGAATGGTGACCAGAGAGAAGGATCTAGGAAGCGGGGCTCTGGGGAAGGAAGAAAGGAAAAATAAGGCGACTCATAAAACGCTTCAAGAAGCATGAGGAGAAAGGAGTATAACTCTAAAGCAAAGTTTCTCAACTTTGGCATAAGGCATTTGAAGGTGCATCACTGCATCATTCTTTGCTGGGAGGGGCTGTCCTGTGCACTGTAGGATGATGAGAAGGACCCATAACTTTGACCCACCAGACGCCACCATACTCTCCTGCAGTTGCTACAACCAAAAATGTGCCCAGTCATTGCCTGGGGGCAAACATACCCTGGGTGTCAAATTACCTTTGATTGAGAACCACTGGTCTAGAGCCAATGCCTCCTGGAGGGGGGGTAGTATACCGAACTACAGAGAGATTTGGGAGCAAAGGATGTTCTAATACAATCAGCAATGTGAGAAGAATAAAGACAGATGCAAATGTCAGCTCTAGGTCAAAAGATCTTAGAAACATGGACTTCCCTGAATGGATGGCATGCTCTCTTCAGTGACTGAGTGTGAATCTACAGACAGAGAAGGAATCTCATGCATATAGGAACCAGGCTTGAAGCACCACCTATCCTTTCTGATCCTAGAGATGGCATGTGGCTTTGAGCCATTCATTGCCTCTCTCTAAGATGTGGGACATGTTCTTTGCCAAATGAGGGAGTTCTACTGCTCCAGGAATGGAACACAGTCGTTGCATATTCCTCCCCTCCCAACTACTATGCCTGTGATAGACATCACTCACCAATGACTACACTATCCCCTTGAGGCTAAGCAAAGCCTCTGAATCCTCCTCCACACGGTGCTTCCTGAAGCTGCTGCTCCTTCACTAACTGTTGCTGCCAAGTCATGTCAGCATTGTTTACTACTCTTAGAAGAGTCAGTGACTTGCAAACTATATTCTGGGGCTTCTAGAGAACCCTCCAGAGCTATCTGAGGGAAAAGAGAACACAGCAAGTACGTCTCCAGGTTTCCACACCCCACTTCAACTAGAGCTTTTGTCTGCTTTACATAATGGACTTCTCATCAAATTTTATTTGAACAAAGTAATCCTTTAGCTAACACAGCAAATTTGCTAGAACTGCCATAACAAAGTTCCACAAACTGAACAGCTTAAACAACATCAATGTATTGCTTCAGGATGGAAGTCCAAGATCAAGGCATTGTCAGGGTTGGCTCCTTCCAAGCCTGTGGGGAGGAACTTGTCCCAGCCTGCCCTCAGCATAGGGTGCTTTGTTGGTGATCTTTGGCATTTCTTGGCTGGGAGAAGCATCACCCCTATGTTTACCTTTTCTTTACCTGGTTGTCTCCCTGTCTATAGTTTTTCTGCATCCAAACTTCCCTCTTCTTAAAAAAAAAAGATATTATTTATAGAGATTTTATTTAGAGAGAAAGAGAGGGAGAGCAGAGGAGGAGCAGAGGGAGAGGGAGAGAAGGAATCCCAAGCAGGCTCACATTCAGTATGGAGCCCAGTGCAGGGCTTGATCTCACAATGCTGAGATCAGGACCTGAGCCAAAATCAAACGTGGGACACTCAACTGACTGAGGCATCTAGGTGCCCACCAAATTACCCCTTTTATAAGAACACCAGTCATTCTAGATTAGGACCCATAGGGTCCTAGGGCCCATCCTATGACCTCAATTTAATTTGACTACCTCCATAAAGACCCTGTCTCCAAACAAGGTCGTACTGTGAGGTACAGGGGTTAAGACTGCAAGATGTAAATTTAGAGGTGGACACAATCTAACTCATAACACTACCCTCTGATTCCCCAAATTCATGGCCTTCTGACATACAAAATATATTCATCCCATCCCAATATCCCCCAAATTCTAGACTCATTCCAATATGAACTCTATGTCCAAAATCTCATCTAAATCAGGTATGGGTAAGACTCTGGCTATGATTCAACCTAGAGCAAAATTCCTCTCCATCTGTGAACGTGTGAAACAAGATAATGAGTTATTTTAAGCTTCTAAAACACAATGGTGGGACAGGCATAGGATAGACAGTGTCCTGGGAAGGGTCACGTTTTCTCCCTAGAGTTTGGATATCCTGGCATCTGCTTTATCAAGGCCTTCCTGTGAGTGGTTTCCTAATGGGACCACACCCTTGTTTGGTGCTCTTTCAAGCACCACTCTTCCAGGAAATTCAGGATCATAGTCTGTTTCCCACAAGCCAGATTAGAAGTCAAACATTCCCAATGCCCTGCTAACATTAGAAATCTTGATAATCAGGGGCGCCTGGGTGGCTCAGTCCTTAAGTGTCTGCGTTCGGCTCAGGTCATGGTCCTAGAGTCCTGGGATCAATCCCCGCATTGGGTTCCCTGCTCAGTAGGGAGCCTGCTTCTCCCTCTCTCATCCCCCCTGCTTGTGTTCCCTCTCTAGCTGTATTTCTCTCTGTCAAATAAATAAATAAAATCTTTAAAAAAAAAAAACTTGATAATGAAACACATGGTCCAGGATGAAGCTCAGAACATCATTCTTGATATGCTAGTAACTGGCTTTTTATTCCTTCCTTGCTTTGAAATTTCTATCTAAGAAAAAGAAGCAAAACAAACAAAGTTTAAATGTTTATTCTTCCTTGCTGGCTCTATGAGAATCAACTATATGATGCATTCCCATTCCATATGAAGTGACATAGAGATGTCCCCATGAGTTCTTGTATTCATGCAGGTTTCCCCATGAATTCAATGGTCCCCTAATTCATTGTTTTGGAGCACAGCATGAGAACAAAAGTCCTTGAAGATCAATGGCTTTCAACGATCAGAGACTCAAGATCCAGTTGGATAATGCACGTAGGATTTTAATCAACCTTAACGTGTGGATTTTATACATTATTCAAGACCTCCACGAGCCCCACACAGATCCTCCTGTGGACAAGCACCCCATTAGAAGCCTGGGTTGTCTCAGCGCAGTGCCGGAACCCTGCTGGCATGCGCATCGGTGGCTCCCAGAAGGACTAAAGTCAACGCTTATTTGTGCTCCAGCCAGATCTTTAGAAATTGGACATTTTCTGTTCTAAAGAAAATTCCCCCAGTTGCTCCCTGTGCTTCCGCATTAATATCAGTCTCAATGTAAATGTTGACTTTTATGGTAAGCAAGAAGGGCATGCATGAAGAGAAATAGCTGGGGGCAGGTGTGAGAAAATGCCTCAGGGGTCCCGCTGCTCCCACTGCTCTGTGGGACAGGAGCCCAGTGAGATGGGCGCTGAGACAGTGGCATCCTAATGAGCTCTAATTGACAGCTGGCTCTCAGTCTCCCCGGGCTCCTGCAGGCCTCCAAGCTGCAGGGCGCATTTACCGTCAGGGATGAGAGGGGATCGCACAGCCTGTGATGTCCACCAGGAACCAACTCAGCATGGCAGAGGGCAGAGGATTAGAAGGCCAGGCTCTGGAAGACACAGGAGATTCTGATTTTTTAAGCATTAGCATCAGTATTATGATGGACAAATCACTTCAATTTCCCCAGGCTCGTTTTCATTGTATGTAAAATGAGGCCAGTAGTTGGCATACCTCCTGGCTTTGGTCTGGGGGCAAATGTAGTAAGGCACCAATGCACTCTGCCCTGTGCTGTGTTGTATGGGATATGTCCAATCAATAAGACCTTCCGGGTTTGAGGGAATCACCTCTGTGCATGACCCCAGTCTGTACCAATAAAAATAGCAACATCAATAGTTTTATTAAAATGACTTTCAGCAAGCACAGAAATGCATTTCTCAGTACCAGTGCTAACCCTAACTGTAATGATAATTTTGAGGAAACAGCTGACATGCCTTGATCCCGGCTCTATATCGAGCATTTTATAAGCTGCTCCTCAGCTAACACTCACACCTAGGTACTTACAGATGAAGAACTGAGGCTCGGAGAGGTGAAGTAGCATGCACAAAGTCAAAAGGAAGGCCTGCAGTCTAATGCAGACCCATCTGGCACCAGCATCCATTGTACCATATTGCACAAGAGAGAGGCAGTACATTATCTAACTTCTCTTCACCTTAGCTTTCACGGGAGGCGATAATCCCTGTTTCAGAGGTGATCGTAGGGATCAAATTGATACTGCATTTAAAGAAGATGCTTTGATGGTGGCACCTGGGTGGCTCAGTTGGTTAAGCGACTGCCTTCGGCTCAGGTCATGATCCTGGAGATCCGGGATCGAGTCCCACATCGGGCTCCCTGCTCGGCGGGAAGCCTGCTTCTCCCCTTCTCTCACTTCCCCTGCTTGTGTTCCCTCTCTGGCTGTGTTTCTCTCTGTCAAATGAATAAATAAAATCTTAAAAAAAAAAAAAGAAGATGCTTGGGGCACACAGATATCTGGCTAGAAATTTGGGTATTTGTTGCCAAACTGACCACCACAAGCCTTCTGTGTATCCCACGGAAACACGGTGATCCTGCAGCCAAGAAATTCATGGCAGCTACTAGGAGTAGTCCACACTGGAGAGAGGAAGGAAAGAAGCCAGAGGACCTACATCCTGGACAAGCGAGGAAGTGTCAGTCCCAAGCAATTTGGGTTTTTGTACTAACCCAGAAAGACAGTGTGGCAGCCACAATGGTTAGCCAAACATATTCATGTCCTCACCTCCTATGAACATGTTATCTTATACGGAAAAAGTGATTGTGAAGATATGATTAAATTATGGGTCTCGAGATAGGGAGATTACCCTGGATTGCTTGGGCAGGTTCAATATCATCACAAGATCCTTATAAGAGGGAGGGTCCAAGTCAGAGGAGATGAGAAAACAGAAGCTGAAGCCAGACAGAGATGAAAGTTTGAAGATGCTGGCTTTGAAGACGGAGAAAGGGGCCGTGAACCAAAAGAAGTTGAAAAGACAAGGAAAAAGATTTTACCTTAGAATCTCCACAAGGAACACAGTGCTGCTGACTCATTTTAGACACCTGACTTCTGGAACAATAAGAGGATAAATTTGTGTTTTTCTAAGCCATCAAGCCCATGGTAATTTGTTACAGCAGCCATAGGAAACTAATACACTCTGTATCTCCTACAGAGCTGAACATACTTCAAACAATGCTCCAACCAGCACATGGAGAGAGTAGGACAAATCCCCTTCTACACTGTGCCATTGTGAGAAATCGTTGTACAGCTGGGCTTTAAAACAGATTTTGTTTTGTTCATATCTTGTTGTTAAATATTCAGAAGGAAAAGAAACAAGGCCCCATACAGAAAAGAATGTTAGCATTTTTCATTTGCAGAAAAGCCAGACTGTAAAACAGAATGATATGAAATCTCTTTGTAAAATTTGAAGTGATAGACACATGTACTGAATTATTATTATCAATATGAATTTTAAAAATGCAGAAGCGAGTTCCCAAAGTGGCACTCTGCAGGCTGTTCCACCACCCACCCGTCTTTGGGAGCGGAAAGAGCAAGGGAAAAACTGGCAGCTAGAGCAGGGAGGAAACCCAGGCTTTCCGAGAACTGGTAATAGTTGGGATTGTCTTGAAATCGGTCACATCGGACGATGAAGCGTGAATCACTGAACAAATGTGCAATAGAGAAAAACCGCAAAATAAGCCTAGAGACAGAATGCTAATAGCCAGGCAAATAAGGGGAGACAAGAATTTGAATATTCATGAACCTCTAATCAGGAGCTTTGGATGAAAACGGAAATGGTCCCACTGGCGATAACGTGCTCCACGGGAAGGAGAATCCTGCCTGAGGAAGTGCAAAGCACAAGTGTGTGGACCAGACCCGTCCCACTGCCCAGACGCCCAGGCATTGACCTGAGTATCCACATCTTAGTACCACAATCAGTTGTCTTTCCTCACCTGTCACTCACACTGCACTGCTCGGTCTTTTCTTGCTGTAGAAGATTTCTACTTTTAAAGCTGCAAAGGGGAAGCTGGGGAGAATACTAATATGTTAGAATATCTTCCAAGTTCCAGGCCTGATCTACAGATCTGTTCTGCAGATATCTCATATCCCCCTCACAACCACCCTTTCATGGGGATATAAATGTCTTATTTTACAGATAAGGAAACTGAGGCTCAGGGAAATGTCTGACTGCTAATGTCAAGAGCAGAAAGCTCAGCAGAAGCAGAGCGTAGATTTGAATAGCGTTATCTGTATCATTGAGGAGTCTAATCTGTTTCTCTCCATCACTCAAGGTCCCAGGATTCACTCTAGACTTGTATCCTCATGAAATGTATGTAAATAACTGAATGTATTTAGGCTACATCATAGTATCTGGAGAGAGGAGTGGTGGAAGTCTGGGGAACAAGACTCAACTACACAGAGAAGGCTTGGACAGGAACTGAGATGAACAACGCCCCCTGCAGTGTGGACAGGGAATGCCAGCTACCTGGATATAGGCCAAACCCACAAGAAGTCTCTTTAGAATTAATTGGTGTGTCCAGAGCGGTGAGGACAGGGGTTGGAGGTCAGTATGGGCTGGGTGTGGGGGTGATCCTCAAAGTCACACACGTACATATGCATTGCACACATCTGCATGTACTGAGCCCCTGCTCATGCTTTACACCATGCTGGCACCAGGATCAGCAATAAACAAAACTAACATGCATCTGGTCTCATGGACCCAAGAGGCCACCAGATCAAAAGGGACAAACAACCAGACAGAACTCAGAAAGTTCTGTGAAGGAAATGAACAGGGACTCCAAGAATGGTGAGGAAGGAAAAAAAATCTCAGCTGAATGGTCAGCAAAGGCTCTTAAGAAGGGGCAACATCTGAGCTGAGACCTAAAAGAGGAGCCAGCCTTATAAGAACAGATGGAAAAGCACTTCCAGTAAAAATGTAGAGTGAAAGAGATGATGCAGACAGTGGTCAACATCCAGTCTGCCCAAGAACAGGGGTGGGCATCAAGATCATGTCAAGATATGAGTCAACACCTAAGAGGATGAGCAGCTCAGCAGGCTTCCAGTTCACCGGCTGGGATCTGAAGCAAGAATATGTTCCTGACGGGGGAAGGAGAGCTGAACTACACTGGGGAGATGATCTGAAACCCACAGGTACGACTCACTATGCAGCTACCTTGCATGCTCTATACAAATCATCGCGTCTATTTCTCAGAATCTTTGAGGCAGATGTTATCTCAGGACTCATTTTCTATTATTTGTATTATTACAGATTTAGCGGCTTAACACAACACACATTTCTCACTTCACAGTTTCTATGGGTCAGAAGCTGGGCATGTTTTAACGGGGTCCTCTGACCAGGGTCCTACAAAACTGAAATCAAGAAGTCAGCGAGGCTGTGTTCTCATCCGATGGCATGACAAGGGAGAGACTGCTTCCGAGCTCTCTCAGGTTATAGACCAGAATTCATTTTCTCGTGGATGTATAACTGAGTTCCTGATGTCTCACTGGCTGTTGGCTGTGGACCACTCTTGGCAACTAGAGGTAATTGTAGGTTCCTTGCCACGTGGCCCCCTTCACGGACTCTCTCACATTTCCAGCCTCTCTAGTTTCAGGAAGCATTGATTTCCATTTAAGAACTTGTCCAATTAATTCAGACCCACCTAAATAATCTCCTTCTGGATTAACTCAAAATCATAAGATATCATCATATTTACCTATTCTGCCCTCACTCGAGGTAAGGTAATTACACCAGGTATGCACATTGGCAGGTAAGGGAGATGGGTGGTGCATGCAGTCATCATGGGGCATCATAGAATTCATACTGATAATATGAATACCTTCATCCTTCTAGCACCTTCTATGTTCTAGGCACTGTTCAAGTGACTTGATATGCAACCGATTGTCACCTTCGCTAGGAAAAGCCTCTGTTTAAAAGATGATGATACAAAATTCAGGGAGGTTAATAATAACCTAGCAAAGGGCATGTGATCATGGTGAGGAAAATCAAGTTTAAGCCCAAATCTGTGCCACTTGAAAGGCCAACCTGCACCCAGTGGCCACTGCAGTACAAGAGGTTGTCCTCTCTGCCACCAGTGTCTTGTTCTCTCCAAATAGCTAGGTCCTGGAGGTCCCTAGAGGAATCCCCCCTCACTTCCTGTGAGCCTTGAAGGCCCAGAACTGCACCAGAGAAGCTGCTTGGAGGTAGCAGGAAGTATCTTGTCCTGGGCCTCATGGACATCACAGGGATCCTAGCCACGGTAGCACACCCAGTGGATCCCCAGTCATGGGAAGCAGGCACTGGGTCTAGGCCATCTCTACATGGACCTGAGCACTCCACAGGTCCAGAGTGCACAGGGCAGTGTTGGGAAGCCTCCTCCAGCCTATGAGGGACACTAGTGACATGGGCACTTACCCACTGCCCCATGGAGCCGACACTGCACTTCCCAGGCTGGCTGCCGTGTGGCCTGGCCCCCTCCCCCTCCCTGCAGCAGAGCCCAAGAGCAGATGGTTCAGAGTCACTCCAGTGGAAATTAATGGAGTCAGACTGTCCACACACTTCTTTTCAACCGTAGAGAAATATTTTCCATGAGTCAAACACCAGATGTATTTTGTTTATGGGATAATTTAGCACTTGCAAGGGGTAAGACACTAAACCTAGAGAAGAGTCGTGCCTGCGTTTCAGGCAGAGCCCAAGCATACTCCAGCCGGTGGCAATAAAACTTTGGGGCAGCATTTCTGAAACGAAGCCTGGACCTTGAACTCAGCCCCTCAGGACCTCTCAGAGAAAACACCCAGCACGTCTCTAAGCAGCTCTGTATCTGTCCCCTGGGGTTCAGTTTGTGACCATGCTGGCTGAGCTGGCTAGATCCCTAGAGGTGGGGAAGGGTGAAGGAGAAGGAGGGGCAGCATCACTAAGCAACTGAAAACATCCCTGGGGGTTCAAGAAGAGCCAGAAATTAACTAAATTGGCCTTCCCTGGGAGCACCTTAAAAAAAAGAGTCACAAAATTCTCTTAAACAGCAGTTATCAAAGGAGAGCAACATCAGAATCAAAGAGGAACTTGTTAGAAATGCAGGTTCTTGGGCCTTTGCCCAGACCCACTGAATCAAAACCTCTAGGAGTGAAGCCCAGCAGCCTGTGTTCTAACGCACCCTCTGGGGGGTCTGATGCTTGCTGGAGTCTGAGAGTCACTGCCCCAAACACCAGAGGTAAACTTTCACTTTACATCTAGCTGTAGAGTTTTATATAAATTAATCTTCCTGTGACTCGGTGTTCTCATCTGTAAAACGGGAAAATGGCAGCACTCATTGTGTACCACCGAATGTATTGTTAAACAAGGGAATCCACATAAAGAACTCGGAACTAGAACTTGTACAGTGTATGCCATCAGCGCACAGCTGTTGCTCTCATAGTTACTACTTGTCACCGCGCTGGAAGCCCACTGTGGTCATCAGCTCTTGATGGCGTTAACAGCCGCCATACTTGGTGCACTTGCTACGTGAGAGGTCCTATTCACATGACTTGATATGTAAATGTATAAGTGTCACAGTGACTGTAAAAAGTCATTTTGCAGTTTTCGTTACCTCCATTCCTTCATTCACTTCCCTTAGCCCTGAGCTCCCTTCCTGAACAGTTTTGTTTGAGCCCCGGGAGGAGCAGGGCTATTCTTTCAATTCCTAAACAATAGTTTTAGCCTTGTGCATGCCATAAGTGTGGCCAGCACAGGGCAAATTCAATAGTTTATGTGTATTCAGAGTAAGGAGATGTTATATTAACAATTAAGAGGGTAAGGAATGAATGAATGCAAAGCTTTTGAAGTCCAACTTAGTCACTGTCTAGGCAGACACAGACCTAAAGTCTGATATGTTGAATTGCCTGCATTGACTTCCCTTTGCTCATTTCAGGTACATTGCATATTAACACTTGCAACCTACAGGTTTCAGGTAGATAGGCTTAGGCCATTGGAATCAGCAAATTGAGGTATTGACTCATGTGCCATGTAGAACAAGGTTTTCAAAACCATAACCCATGGGGGCCAAATACAGCTCCCTGACTTAGTTGTTGTTGTTGTTGTTGTTGTTTTTAAATAAAACTGTACTGGACACAACCATACTCATTTATTTACATATTAGTTTTGGTTGCTTTTGCAGTACGGTGGCAAAGTTGAGAAGTTCTGGTAGGGACCACTTGGTCCACGACACCTAAAATAATTCCTATCTGGTCCTTTAATAGGCAAGATTGCCAACTCTTGCTCTAAGAGGCAAGGCTCATACAGCTTGCCTTCGAAGAAATCCAGTTTAGCCTTTCTAACTGACCTGGTGAATTAAGTTATGAGAAAGCCATCAAACATCCCATTCCTACCCTCCGAGGCTCTCTGGGCTGGGACTCAGTACAAGTGTTCCAACAAATTATACAGACAAAATTATAACCAATTAAGCTAACAGTTTAATAATTAGCTAATAAGTAACTTACTTAATAAAAGCACAACACCACTTCATTCAATGTTAAAGAAATGCAAATCAAAATCAGCGAGATTCTATTTTTCACCTGTCTGATTAACAGATATCAACAAGTTTGTTAATACACAGAGGTAATGATGAGGATCTTTCCACACTGTGGGTTAAGGATATACCTGGTGTAACCTCTGAGGCGAGCACTTTGCTAGTATCTGTGAGAGCATTAAATACGCAGGCCCTCCAATGAGGAGCGAATTCCCACAGCTTCATCCTATGGCTGTGTTCTCAAATGTGTCCAATGCCATACGCCTAACTATGTTAACTGTAGCGTAGTTTATAATAGGAAAAACCGACGTGAGGGTTTAGATGTCACCCAACAATAAAGAGTAAGTAAACAGTAAATAATCTGGTATGTACATAGAGTGGAACCTGATAGAACCATGAAAAAAGAATTAACATAATGAGATGAATAAAGAATGAGCTAGATCTAATGGAGCTGATATGGAATATTCTCTAAGATAACTGAGAGGCACAAAAGGGCATGGAGTGTGTGTGTGTGTGTGTGTGTGTGTGTGTGTTATAGTAAGAACACACTGATATTAATGAAGGGTGGGTAGACACACACACATGTATACACAAGTATGCAAATACTTGCAAATGGGTAGAACAATCTGAAAAATTTAAAAGCAGGAAATTTCCACAACTTCCATGTTGCCCCTGGGAGAGTAACCTGGGAGAATGAACTAGAAGAGACACTCTCTTTTGACTTTGTACCCTCTTATTCTGCTTGGCTTTTTTTTTTTTTTTTTAACATGCAAGACTTCATTAGTCTGATTTTAAAACATGTTTTTATAAAACAAAAGTATCACTCTGTGTCTGATGACAGTGTTCCCCAAGACAAGGGTCCTGGTCAGGAGAGGCACGGCTGTTAGAGTGAAAAACCTTCCCCCAAACCCAAGAAGGAAATGACTGTGCCCAGGAGCCACAGGGCATGCTGCAGCCAAATCCCTCACTTGCAAACTCCCAGGCCACTCTGTACAACAAACCAGGGTTATTAAAAGAGAAGAAAAATCAATAATCCATCACAGAGAGGGCTTTGGAGTCAGCTCTGGATTCCGGCGCTCCCCCAGCAGCTGTGATGATCCCCCAACCCACAGAAGCTTAGTAAATACCAAATACGCTCTGAGCCTCGGTTTCCTCACTAGTGAGCGTGGGGATCACACCGCCCCCACTCTCGGTGGGCTTCGGCAAGCCTAGCTCTCACACAGCCCACGCCCTGGACCTGACTCTGTACCGAGCACGTCACAGGCCCTGCTGGATTTAGTTAACTGCCAAGACACTGTCCTCGTTCTTCAGATGAGGAAACTAGGTTTAGGGAGCCATAAGTAATTGGCCAAAGTCAGAGCGTTACTAAGTAGTTGTCGGGGTACGAACCCAGGTCGGCCTGCCTAGGCCTGCAACAACTATCCAATATTGCCTTTCAATTAAACGAGGTAAGCTGAGATCATCCACCTGAAGTTGCCTCCTAGATGGGAGTTACTCAGCACATGTCCATGATTCCAATGCCCCACAGGCATTCAGAGTGCCCGAATAAAAGTGACCAATGGTCAGTACTCAGCCCAGTTTCCACACAGCCTCATGCACTGCCCCCTGCCGGTGCAGCTGGCTACAGCAGTTCAGGCCTTCCCCAGCCTCCCTGAACCTCCTCAGCTGAGGAACCCCGGGCGCCACAGGGGTGCCCCAGAGCACCTTCCTGACCAAACAGTTGCTCATAGCTCTTCTTCTAGCAAGTGGAGGCCTCTACCAGCAGTCAAGTAAGCGCAGGAAACACTTCCACTGGCACCCATCCTCTCTATGTACAGCATTCTGTCTCCCTCTGTGTGTCTCTGTCCATCTCTGTCCCTTTGTGTCTCTCTCTGTTCCTCCTTCTCTAGTCTCTCTCACTGTCTCACTGTCTCTCTGTATGTCTTTCCCTGCCTCTGGTTCTCTCTGTCTCTCTCTCACACACACACAAACACACCCAAATCAGAAATGAGAGCTCAGCCACTTCATTGAGCCATACGACCACCTCCCCTCGGTCTGAGAAAGTCAAGCCTGCTCTAGCCTAAATGAGAGGCCCCAGCCCAGACTCTGTTCACAAGTAAGTCTTGAGAGACCTCTTTTCACCAAGATCCCTTTTGTTTTATTCCCTCATATATCCAAGTGTTCACATTGTCCTGAGTCACAGTTGCCTTTCTGTAAGGCAGGGATAATAATAACACGTATTTCATAGTATAGCTGGGAGGAAAAAGAGGGCATGACCCAAGGCAGAAATGAGCAAGGGGAGGCTCCTGATGTTGACTAAATCATGAGGGTGGGGATGACATCTGCCTTGTCCCTGATGCATCAACTGTACCTAATACAGATCACAGCAGAGAGCGCATGTTCAATAGAAATTCATGGAGCCCATAAAGGAAGGAACTCAAATACTAAGCACCTTCCATTAATTAGGTACTGTACCAAGTACAAAAAAAAAAGTGATTTCCTGGACACTGTTGGGCCCAGGTACAGACATCCAATGCGAAGAAAGCAGAGAGAGAAACTGAAAGAGCAGCAGTGCCTTGACCAAGCCCATCCTGTCCGCCAGGAGCCCCACACGACACTGACATGCTTTTTCTCACCTAACAATTTTAAAAGGCTTGCCATACATGTCTACTCACCCCCATTTTATCCATCAAGAAGGAAAGTGAGTTGAAGATACACAGGAAACATGTCTGCAGCTGCATAGTGAGTGGTTGGGGGCAGGGCTGGGCCTCCATCAGGCTGCCAGCCATCAAAGGTTAGTGCTCCCTCCTTCTGCTCTCCTCTGTAAGGGCAAGAGAGCCTACGGTTGGCTTTAGTCTCTCCCAGCACTGCACTGGGAGACTCAACTCCAAGGAGACTCCATCTCTCCTGGCACAGGAGTCCTTTCTATCTTTCACACAAAAGTTTCAATGACCTGTCATTGGAGAACTTCTCCTGATCTCACATCCTCCAAATAGTCCTCCCTATTGGATCCTTAGCAGAAAGGGCCCTCTCTCCAAGCTCTCAGAACCTTGGGCTTGCTGCCACCCCAAGGGAGGCCCTGTTTTCAGCTGTGTGTTCTAGGGACACTTTTCTTCTCTGTAAGTGAAATTCAGAAGCGGAAAATTGGGGCCTCAATGGAGGGTTAGTACTGCTGGACTATCCATGCATAGAGCTCAAGTTAGGGGCTACACAGCAGAAACTGACAAATGGGCCAAAGACTTGGAAACACCAAGAAAGAAATAGGACTTGACAAAGAAAAGATGTGCCAGAGTCCTCTGCTATGGGAAGACATACAACCTCTGTTTTGCCTGCAGGAAGTTGGAAGAGACTTCAGCCATGAGGTCTCCCTTTCCTGCCTCTATACCCAGGAAGGCTCCACGGTTCTTCCAGGATCTCCCTGAGAGTTCAACCAAAACCCCACAGACTTCACCACTTATTCCTGTACCTCCAGCTCAGCTTCAACACAGTCTCATAAACTGAGGCTGTCAGTTATACTAGAAAAGTCTGTTGTTTCTTCTTCCCTTTATGCTCCTGCCCCTCCTGAAGATTCTCTCATGTTCCTGCTCAACATGGAACAGGCCACATGTTGCTGACCTTCAGATGACAGGCACTGGGACCAGGGTGGATGCCATACAGAGGAGAGGCATGCCTCATGACCAACTCAGGTCTGAGTAAACTCCTCCCTGGAGGCCTTTGTAGTTAGGATGCTCCAGGTGATGAAGTACTATATAGTGACTAAACATAACAATAATAAATAAACAAATACATAAAACTTCTAGGAGAAGACATAGGGGAATATTTTCATGACCTTCAAGTAGGTAAAGCTATCTTAAATCAGATTTTTAAAAAAGCTAATTAGCCATAAAAATGTAAAAAGGTAGATAATTGAGCTACTTTAAATTAAGAACTGCTACTCATTCAAAATAACCATCGAGAGAGAGAAAAGGCAGAGGGCAATAGAAAAAATAGGCGAAAGGTTTGAGTAGGAACTTGATAAAGAGAATGTCCAAAGGGTCATTGAAGCTGAGATGATTATAGCTTATATTTCAGCAATTCCCATTCTTTAGGCAGATACTCAGAAGATGTATATACCTATTCACCAAAAACATGTAAAATAATTTCTATTAATAAGTCTATAATTTTTTTTTAAGAAAGGATGCTTCAGCTGAAAGTAACATGACCTCAACTCAAACGTATTTCTTAAAGTTTTTCTTAGTAGGACACCTGGATGACTCAGTCAGTTAAGCTTCTGACTTTGGCTGGGGTCAAGATCCTGGGGTCCTGGAATTGAGCTCCATGTTGGGCTCTGTGTTCAGCTGGGAGTCGTTTGTCCTTCTTCTGCCCTTCTCCTGATCATGCTCTCTCTCTCTCTCTCTCTCTCTCTCTCTCTCTCTCTCTCTCTCTCTTCTCTCTCAAATAAAAAAAAAATATCTTTAAAAAATATATTCTTAGTAACATTATTTGAACAAAATAAAACCTACTTCACCAGTTCTCTCTAGTAGAAACTTAGCAGAAATGTCCCCAAGGCTCTCAGAAATTGGGCTGGGCCCCAGCTCATCCCAAGGAATCTCTGTTCTCAGCTGCCTGCCTTTCTATTATGTGAATTCAGAATGAAAAAGGTCAGGATTTAGAACAGGGGCTCCAAGGGGTGCCTAGGTGGCTTAGTCATTAAGTGTCTGCCTTCCTCTAGTCATGATCCCAGAATCCCAGGATTGAGCACCGTATCAGGCTCCCTGCTCGGCGGGAAGCCTGCTTCTCCCTCTCACTCCCCCTGGTTGGGTTCCCTCTCTAGCTGTCTCTCTCTGTCAAATAAATAAATAAAATCTTAAAAAAAAAAAAAAAAAAAAAGAACAGGAGCTCCAAGTCTGCTGGGCTTACTAAAAATAAAAAAAACTGGGGAGAAGAGGGATGACTGCTTTGGCTCATGCAATAGAGAAATGCAGAGGCAACTGCTCCAGGTAAGGCCGGATCCACAGTCTCAAACAATTTCATCAGGATCCTCAGCACTTGGTTTCTCTCTACTTTTTGCATATGCTCTCTTCTGGGTCAGCTTCATCCTTGCACAGCAAAACAGATGCCAGCAGCCCTGGAAACACAGACTCGTAGCTTAGCCACCGTTTTCCTAATAGTTCCAGTAAAAGTTAGAATTAAATCCCGCTGGATCACTGTGGGTCCCAAGCAGAACACTAAACTGGTTATTGGGGCTAGAGGATGGGATGTTCTGATTAGCTGGGCCTGGAGCCAAAGGCAAATGGGGTATAATGTGGGGGGCTATTGCGAGAAAAATGTGATAGGCATGCTGGCTGGGTCAAAATGAAAGATGATCACAAGAGTCACTGTGGGTGGAGATCTGAGGCGCTGCTGATCCATCCGTTCATGTAGCGGATACTTACTCAGCAGCTTCTGCGTGCCAGGCTCCAGGGGAGGCTCTGAGGCTGAGTGAACCAGACAGATAGAGCACCTACTCTTATGAAACGCACGCCCGGTGGAGAAGATGAATAACATACCAGCAAACATGAAGCTCAATGAGGAAGGTATGGAGAGTGGAATTTCTGGGAGGGGGAAAAATGGATGAGAACAGTGAATACTGTTGTCAGAGGAGGTCAAGCCAAATGGCCATTTGGGCACCCACAGGCACTAAAAAGGCAGAAAGATCCAGCTTAAAGTGAAAAATTGGAACAGTGAGACGGTTGTAGTGGATGTGAAAAACCAAGAGACCACATTTTCCCAGAGAGAAGGGGGAAGCAGGAAGAAGGGACAGAGAAGCAGACAGGGATGGAAAGGACTTAGAGCCACTTTTCTCCATTTAGTCTCATACTCCCAGTTTCTAATCACAAATCCCCTTAACTCAAGTTTGATTAAAGGGTCTCTTTGTCTTGAATAAACCACCCTTTTCCATGGAGCTAACTAAAATATTCAAGACTCCTAACCTCGTCTTGGTTATGATTAAAAAGTACCCACACTTAAAAAATAATACCATATATATATAATTTAAATGTATTTTTTTTTAAAGATTTTATTTATTTGACAGAGAGAAACACAGCCAGAGACGGAACACCAGCAGGGGGAGTGAGAGAGGAAGAAGCAGGCTTCCCACCAAGCAGGGAGCCCCGATGTGGGACTCCATCCCAGGTCTCTGGGATCATGACCTGAGCCGAAGGCAGTCGCTTAACCAACTGAGCCACCCAGGCGCCCCTAATTTAAATGTATTTAAAGATACATGGAAACTGAGAGAGCCAGTTCAGTTGCTCATTTGGAAACCAAACCACTATTTCTTGAGCTCTCCTCAGTGGCTCTGCAGGCTTATAAGGGTACAAGAATAATTCAGTGCTGGTCCTAGAAGGTGCCTCATTCCTCAAAGGTGCCCAAATCAAAATCCATGCACATACATACACATATAAAGAACATATGCAAAGTGCAAACATACATACACAAAGTATATATATACATGCATGCACACAAACATGCACACAAAGTGCATACATATACACAAAGCACACACAGTAAACACATACGCCAATTAAAGAAGGGCTCAGATTAATCTTTGACTATCATTCAGCAAGGCCCTTCTCAGTGCCAGGCATTGTGGCTGAAAGTGTTTTCATCACCATAATAGCAATAATGGCATGAGTGCTTATCAACCTTCCTGGCACCCCTGGAAGGCACAGTTTTATCAATGTTTCCCCTTTTAAAAGGAAATGACTTGCCCCGAGCCACACCTCTAGGATACAGTGGAGCGAGATGTGATCTGCTTGTTGGATGGCGTTCCTCTTTGGTCTGCTCCATGCTGCCCTATAAATGTACATGTGTGACCATCCAGGTCCTATCACATGCACTGTGTCTACATAAATGTGCTCCCTGTGAGGCAAATCTCAGCACATCGCAGGGTATAAAACAGTACTCTGTATATTGCAGACCACTAATGCTATCCCAGATTTATTACATTTATTTAAAAACAACAAACATTCTCAATTATTTCCACACTGCTCGGGACCATAATTTACTCAGAGGTATGAGCTATCAAGTTTCTCAGGGATTGCTTCAAAATGTCAGATCTAAAAGATGATTCCTATGTTAGTGAATATGAAACACCCATCTGTATTTTTCATTTTTACTTTGATTTAATTTTCAGACAATTCAACTTTCTCCCCATGCCTGAGTGCCTAAATTCATTTCACTTGTCAAAAGAGACAAATTTTCATAATTACAAAATAAAACATGGGGCCCTTCTTTGGGTGACCGCATATTTCACATCTTTTTTTTTTTTCCATATGAAAATGCATTTCTTAGTCTAGTTGGCTTACTTCTGACATATTTTCATTCAGTCTCTGCTTAGAACAGACAAGGGTACAGGCTAAACATTCACTAATGTTTTGTTATGTTAATGAACATCTGTAAAAAGAGAGATGAAATTTCCCAACTGAGCCTGTGATGCTCACATCTTCTTTTCTGTAATTTGTGCTGAAAATAGTCAATGTTCTGAAATTACAAGCTAGAGTGGGAAACATGCCCTGACCTCTAGTGGTTCCCTCTGCCTGGACTGAAAAGCCCTCCAGTCCTACCACCAGCCCCCTGATGTTTACTTCAGAGAGGTCAGAAGCATTTAGGGCTTTCTTACCATTCCTGTCAGTGGCATGCATAGGGCATAGTAAAGTTAGAAAAAGAATAAATACATAGAGCGATGCCTGGGTGGCTCAGTCTGTTAAGTGGCCAACTCTTGATTTCTGCTCAGGTCATGATCCTAATGGAGGTAGGTCATCTTTTCCTGATCGTTACTGTTTCGGTCCCCCTCCACCAAATTTCTAAACAAAGAACATGTATTAGTTTTATAAATGAAAAATATATTAAATAAATAAATAAATAAATGAAAAATATATATAGTTAAAGATTTATTTATTTGTTTATTTTAAAGATGGACTGAGAGAGAGGGGGGCAAGGAGAGAAGGAGCAGGGGAAGGGGCAGAGGGAGAGGGAGGGAGAGACTCTCTAGCAGATTCCTGGCTGAGCGCAGAGGCCAACACAAGGCTTGACCCCAGGACCCTGGGATCATGACCTGAGCCGAAGGCAGAAGCTTAATGACTGAGCCACACAGGTGCCTCAACGAAAACATTCTTGACGCACATCCATATACACACTTTTGTACAAATACGGCTGTCATAGACTGCGGTCTCTGGAAAGCAGACTCTGAGGAGGATGTATACATACAGTAGGCTTCGTAGGTAGTACTTATGGAATTGCCACCTGTGCCAGGGACAGGGTGGAAGCAGGATTGGGTATGAGAGGGAACTGAGCTAAAATGCTCAACAAAGCCCTCAATTGGCCCCATGAGCGGTCATGAAGCCAGGATGTCTTTTAACATGCCCCAAGATGGTATGAGAGGCCAGGCTTATATACCACCTACATTAGCCAGTCACTGGACAGAGGCTGCACTCAGCGAGGGGATGCTCTTCAGAGGAGAGAACTCCTGTAGCTTGCTGATGTCAGGGGCTGTGTGAGCAGAGCTCCAGTAGTCCCCCAGGGGACCTGGGCGGAGGGATACCCCCTACACTAGTGTCCCAGTGTGGTAGCAATGCCACCTTCCCCGAATGAAAAGGCATACAGGTAACCAGATCCTGCAAGAACTTGCTATTGGAATACACCCAGAAATCAGGGGCAGGAGTCCACGCTGCTGGAGAAACCCCAAAAAAGAGAAACTCACAGGCAGTTTTGAACACTGCCTAATACGCTCATCATCAGGGCAGCATGGACAAGAGGGACAGCTTTGCCTTGAAGTACCATAGGATTAATTTATCAGGAATTCCCATTTTAGTTGCCAACAGAGCTACATGCTCAGACTATGGCTGATAAAACTCAATCTTTCTAAAAAAGAACGACTAAAAAAGCAGACCTCTCAACCCTCTTCATTTCAGCAGAGTGTCAATGCACTGAGCCGGGTTCACAACTCCACATGGAGCTCGCTGCACTGCCCACCCGAGGTTTGGACATGCCAGGCCGAGGAAGCACTCTAGGTAGCGGGCCCCCTGGGGTCCCATAGGATGTCCTACAGAATGCCTCTCTCTGACTCGGCACCTCAGTGCCTTCTCACCTGGCAAGGTATGCAATATCATTCCCATTTTACAAATGAAGTAACAGGGGCCCAACACCTTGTCCAAGATCACCTTAGAGAACATGCAGCACCAGAATCTGCACCCCACTTGAGGGTCCCCAGTTTTGGGTTCATTCTATTATGTGTGGTGGCCCATGTCTGCTGCATGAGCAATACTGACATTATGCTTTCACCTCCTTTGCCATCAGTGATACTTCTCTGTTGTCTGCGTTGCGGTCCTATTTCATTATAATCATTACTGTGGATTGCAGAGGGGCATGACTCTCCCTGCTCCTGGTGAATTATAAGTCTGTGGCTCCCTACCAGGGAGGACTGTCAATCTCTACAGGATGACGATGCACAGCAAGACACAGCATCTGACTTCAGCTTCGGAAAAACAAAGCTGAGCATCTTTTCTTTCAGAAAATGATTCCACTCATTATTTGTCTAGTGTCCCAACGATAGAAAGAGAAAAGCTGTTTTAACCCCTGTCTATTTTGTCTTTTTCAAGCTGAATATGTCCCATCAAACCTCAAGAATTCATCTTTGGACAGAACATTGCAGCAAAGATAAAATTCACAATAATTAATCAATTCATAATAAAATCCCAGAAGTATTCAAGTAACCTAGATGTCATTGACCTTACATGGCCAGATAAAGACTATGCTAGAGTGTGTTATAACTCATATTTTAATAAGATCAGGAAACATAATATAAATGCTAGTTCTTCATCAGGTTACTTCACAAGCCTGAGCCTCAGTTTCCCCATCTGCAGAATATAAGGCTAGGGCTAGGTCATCTTTAAGAGTCCTTCTAGTTCTACCATTTTCCAGTCAGAATCCACAGATCCCTTTGGTTCTGCCTGCCATGGAAAAAAAGACTTAAAACTACTACTCCAACTACAAGATCACTCCCTAAAACAACAACAACAAGCTTCCCTGCAACGCACCCACCCCCCATCATTGGACACAGAAAATGCTTATGTCGTAAGTTTAAAAAAAAAAAAATGTTCTTGCTTACAATAGATGTAGTAAGAGAAACATTAGCAGACAAAGACCCAAAACAAGCAGCAATACCCCCCAAAGCTCACTGCAATGTTTAAGGCCATAAATTGAAATTAGAATTACAAAAATGACACTCTGGAAATTATTTTTAAAACTAAAAACATGCTTAAAAAAATTGAAATGGCATTCCAACTCAGTGGTTCTTCAGGCACCCCCCAACTGAGAACGTCTCAATTATAGCAACATCACTGTTACCCTCTCAATTGAAATTGCGTGTGAGGGCTGCGTGATTTACATTTGCAGTTTATGGAATAAATTAGGCAGAAAAGAATCTCATAATCTCTAACACATTTAGTTTACCAGATTCCAAAAAGGTAAATGGACGAAGCATGTAATCCTTGGACACAAACAGTGACACTAATGACCGCATTAATGTATTCATTAGAAGAAATGTGATAAATGTATAGATGATCTCTTTTAGACAACTCTAGGAAATGGATCAGCAGAGCTGGCCAAGACATGTTCCCACCCAAACTCTGACTCCCATCATTAACTGCATGGCCTCTGAGAGGAGGGCTAAGGGAGACTGACAGCCATGTTGCCGGGTTTCTGGACAGCTATTTTTCAATGCTACGCATGCTGGCTGAATTATAAAGTCCGTGCAGTATGTTTAGGACCACAGAAAACAGGTACATGTGGATGACTGCTCCACCTTGACCCAGGAGCCATCAGCTCTTACCTCAATTATGGTAGTGGCTTCCCAACCGGTCTCCCCACTGCTACCCTGGACCTGCCTTCATCTTCTTCTTCCACACAGCAGCCAGAGAGAGGCCTTAAAACTGTAAGTCAGTTGATGCAACTTCTCAGCTCTAGTCCAAGGTCAAGATCCTACATGGTAGGGACCCATCTTACCTTTCTGACCTCATCTCCTGTATTCTCCGTTTGCACTCATTTGGCTCCAGCTATACAGCCCTCTTGCTTTTCCTGGAACTTTCCAGGCAAGCTCTTACTTCAAAGCTTTTGTGGTTGTGGTTCTTCCTGCTCTTCCTTCATAGATCTGCATGGTGACCTCCCTCTCCTCTTCGAAGGTTTGGCTCACAGTAACCTGCCCTAACTTGTCCCCTAATGTCATTACTTGCCCCTCTCCCCCAGGCACTGCCACACCCCATTACCCTGGCTGGCCTTTTCTTTTAGCCACTAAAATTAAAAGAATCTAACATACTATTTAATTTATTTATTTTTATGTCTTTTATTAAATATCTGTAAGCTCCAGGAAGGCAGAAATCTTTGTTTAGTGATGCTGTATCCCCAAGACCTAAGGGGCTACCCTGGAAGAGTAGACACAAAATAAATATGGGAAGGGAGGAAGGGAGGGTGAGAGAGCTAGGGGTCAGGGAAAGGGGAGAGGGCATAAGGGGGAGGGAGGTCAGGGACAGTGATGGTCAGTGAGGGTCAGGGAGGGAAGAGGGAAGGAAAGGAGGAGGAGGGAGGGTGGGGAAGGGTCAGGAAGGAGGACAGTGGGGGAGGGATCAAAGAGAGGGGTTAGGGTTCCTAGCCCTGTTTTGCAGATTCACTGCTTATTAACAGTTTCTTAGGCCTTTTGAGTATTTCTGGACTCTACAGTCTAATTCCCAGGGTCTATATCCTAGATTCGATTCATGTAAACTGAATCGAATATGATATGAGAATAGCATATTCTCATATGAGAATAAATCCAAATTTGACCATGAAGGAATAGAGGAGGCAAAGTATGGTGGGAAAGAGAGAGAGAGACCCAAGGGGAACACTGGGTAGGGATGACTTGTGGGAAACATCAAGTGAGCCCCCAGTGTGTTCAAAAAAGGTGACCTATGTAGAACATTATGAGCAGTTCAAAGGACTGTCAAGGGTCATTGAGACTCCACATGGTGTTTGTTTCATGCTCTGACGTTGGACTCTAAGCCTTGAGTTGGATTTGGCTCCATTATCTGTTTTGTTTCCCAAAGCTATCCTCACCTTGAATTTGCATTTCAATTTTACAGGAAACCACCACTTCACATCAGTGTCCTACACCCACTCACTGTTACTGAGGACCCAGCCCACTCCACACACACATATCAGCTCGCCACTGGTCTAAAATGGCTGAGATGCCATGTATGTTATAAGTGGTGAGGAGGAAAGAGGTTTGTGGAGAGGTACAAGCTGTACAGCAGTTGGTCAGGGAACCCTTAGTAGACTCGCAAGAGCAAGATGTAAGTAGAAATTATTCAGTGAATAATCTTAAAGAAGCACCAACTCGGTGCCAAAGCTGTTGATTGAGTAGAACTAAAAGAGTGACAGATAATATGTGAACAGTCAATAAATACTGAACAAAATGTGCTGAACAAGATGAACTCTACAGCTTTCGAACCAGTTCTAGTTCATTCAAATGCGTTCTAGAACCTCCAGCCTAGCACAGTGACTCTGGAGACCCAAGAGCCTCTACCAGTTTCCTTGGAAAAGCTGCCAAGGAAGTGGCTGTGGTCTCCTTGACAATTCTGAAAAAATAGTAGCTCCTATATTCCTTTATCTACTTCCTCATGTATTATATTCAGAAAAAAATTATAATTTAAACTCTGACCCATTCAAATCTATTTTGATAAATGATCTGATTTACTCATCAACTATCAATCGTGCAGAAGTTTTACGTCAAGAACTTGAGCCAGTGGATTGCACAGAGCACCAGGTGTGGGGCATGAATAATGAATCTTAGAAGACTGAAAAAATAAAATAAATTATTTTTCAAAATTTAAAAAAAAAAAACTTGTGCCAGAACATTTCTGTGTGCAAATCCAGCAGTTTCTTCTACAAAGATCAACGTTCTGGTGGTGGGCGCATCAAAAGATATGAGAATAAATCCAAATTCCCTGCACATTTTTGCATTTCTACATTATGTCCTTTTTCCCTCTTAAAAGGGGGGAATTCTTTAGAACAGAAGCACGAAGGGGATGCTACCTAAATATATAAATCCTGCCGTTTCACTATTTGTCTTTTTGTCCTTATATATTTTTGGCTTCTATTTATAAGAACCCAAATTAAAATTTCAAGGTCAAAATGATATCTGACAGAGACATGGAAATTCTTAGCTGGTTGTGTAGATATGGTACTTACAAAATACCCAAAGGACATGTTGTATATTTTTAACTTGCTCTTAAGACCTCTGAATTCAAACGTGTGGGCTTGCATACAGAGGATGAAGACAAATTATGTTATATGAAAGAAGAAAGGGTTTTTTTTCCTTTTGCAATAGATGAAAGATGCTTCCCTCCTCTAATGAGTCATGAATGACTCATCTACTCTTGGGAAAATCTGAAGTGGCCAGTGATTTGATTGCTTTCTCTGCTGTAAACACATCTAAGAAGTGGAGTATAAGAGATAAACAATAAAGGACCCTGTAAAATTTAAATAATTTTATGTGTTTCTTTCCCAAATGACACCACCCTGAAAACAACTTTTAATGCAAAATATGCGTTCTCTTTCATATTGGTAATATTTAAGTGTAGCCACTGGACCAACTGATTTTGGCTGAGTGCGATTTGAGGGGACGAGGGTGTTCCTTTTTACCCTTTAATGGGATTCATTGTAATATTGACCCAATTCAATCATTTTATAAATGAAAGCCACAGGATGACTTTCATCTTTTCTTACGTCTTGTCAATAAGATACCATCTATCTTCATTTCTGTTTCTTTCTCTCTCCAGACCCTTGAACTATTTTGATAACTTACAAATCTAAGAAATGTTCAATGCTGAGGAAAAACACCAGAGAACTTTCTGAAATTCATTGTACCCCAAAGGCTGACAGCAAGAATATACTTCCTGGAACATAAGAAAGAAAAATGTATTTGTTATGACTGGCTGTTAATATGTCATCAGGATAAATCATAAGTCTTATTCTTGAGAATCTTAATAAAAGAAGTCACTTGAGACATAGAAAGTACAAAAATAATCACCAATAGTCTCTATCTTTGACTAGAACCTGGGGAAATTTTCAAAGTGTTCATTCATAGAGACACTTAAAAAGACATTGCCCAAGTTTATCATTGTCATAAATTCTTGCTGACTAAAAGTTTCCTTAGAGTAATTTACAATACCTATCATAAAATACTTCATCAAAAGGAAACACTTCGATTTAATATGAAACTGTAAACTCCCAAGGACTTGGGGACAATGGCCTCATCCAGTCTCCAGAGAAGATACAGTGATCTATGACTTCTATATGCCTCAAGACTTAGTCTGGATTTCATCTGATGTTCCTACCTTGGGGTTGTCACACAACTCTGATGAGTCTGTTTCCCTCTAGGACTTCAGGAAGAGATGTCCTTTGAAATAACACGGCAGGGACAGGAGGACAGGAAGGATGCTGGGTGATCAGAGGAAGTAGTCTATTTATAAAGTAAACACCCTGAATCCATGTTCTGGCCTCATGGTGGAGGGAGTTATTCCACACTGGATGTTTCTGGATGACTCACTCTATTCAGGCAATTGTTTTCACTTTGTCTTTAGGCCAGAAAAGCTGTTAGTTAGCTAATGGGACCCTTGAAAGATAAAAGAAGTCTACATACCAAAGAACAGAACCATCAGCTTTCCATCTTTCTGCTGTTCTTCCCTATAGACTGTTACAGCAATTAATCCAAACTCTGGCACCAGCCCTGGTGATGCCCCTGTGCTCTAGCCCAGTTTCCACTGTGTTTGCTGACACTTCTAATTTCTTTCTCTAAAGTAAAACTCAGTGTCTTTCTCCAGAACTGGCTGCTCTGTCAGAGTCTTAACCACCTGCCTGTTTACTTGCATTCAAATCTCCTTCAACCCCAACATCTAAGTTGTGTGCCTCTGGCTTCTTGACCACCCTCCATATTCCTCTCTCCTACAGAGCCGAATGCCAGCAATTTGGGCCAGCCAGACATCTTAGTCTTCACCTGAGAATCTTTAGTCTACTTCTGATAGCTCCCTAAAATAAATTTTGCACAACAATGCCAAATAAATCTGCCTGAAGAACAGATCTGCTGATGTCACCTTGACATCAGAACCTTTCAACAGTTCATGTCTCCTACCACAAGCAGACTACACTTCTTAGGTAGCTCTCCCCTACATTGTGATAACCAGCTATCTAGCCTCATTCCCACTACTTCCTTCAAGCTACACATGGATGCATGAATGTCCCAGTATTATTCTCATGCCATTTCTCCTGCTCCTTCTTTTGTCTGGCATCACTCGATTAACATTTTATTGTTGGATGGACGGATAGATTTTGTATTCTATAAATATAAAGCTGATACACAACACCATGGAGTACAGAGGTCTATTATCAAACCAGCAGACACAGGGAAATAGTACCCTCTTTTCTCTTCATACCCATGAGTCCTGGATAACCCCTGTACAACTTGTAATGTTGGCAGTTAAAAGAGATGCTTTAAAAAGCAGCAGGACCAAGAATAAAGAGACTGAATGGAGCATGATGAGATATGACTATTTCCATAGAAATCTGAAGACTTGGCAATCTTGGAGAAGGGTGTTAAGCAAGGGAAGACATGAACTGTGTGGTGGATGTAGAAATAAGCCAAGAGAGGACAGGGGGATGAAAAGAGGAGATTTACAGTGGAAAGAAGCCTTCACATACACATAGAGGTTTTGAGCATGGAATGTTAGGGAAACGTGATAGTTGGAGCACTGAGTTCAAGGAACTTGGTGATGAGAAATAAAACTGAAGAGATGGAGAGGGCCATTCATTAAATACTGGCAACTTTCTAGAAACTACTCCTTGAGTGATTTCACACCTTTGCCAGAGTCTACATCGTTCCTCTCAAATATCAGTTATTCAGGGGACTCAGAAGGTCCAGAGTGGATCCATGATAGCATCAGCGAGAAGTAAGAACAAGCAAGCTGAACCAAGGACTCAGTGAGCTCATTTGAGCATTTCAATTGGTGCTGGAGTTAGAATGGTTGCAAGGTTCCACTACATGTCATGGCTACAGCTGGGTAGAGGGGAGATGCTAGCCAGATTTGGTGAAGAAAAAGGTGTGCAGAAGCTACTGTCAGCCAATCAGAATAACCGCCTGCAATCTGAGCTTCACTTTTCTCGAATGAACAGAACCTGTAACAATGGACACTGCTCAGATATCAGGCATGGTGCTAAATGCCTAATAATGCCATTCTCTCTTCCCCATAACTGTATTCAGTGGGTATTGTTTATCCCTATTTTACAGATAAGGAAATTGAGGTGTATAAGGATTAAGAAACTGGCCGAAGGAGCACTTGAGTGGCTCCGTCAGTTAAGTGACTGCCTTCAGCTCAGGTCATGATCTTAGGTCCCGCAATCAAGCGCTGCATTGCATCGGGTTCCCTGCTCAGTCGGGAGTCTGCTTCTCCCCTCCTCTGCTTCTTGGCTCTCTCTCTCTCTCTCTTAAACAAATACATAAAATTTAAAAAGAAAAGAAAAAGAAACTGTTCCAAGTTCCTACATGCAGTACACATCTGAGCTGGATTTCAAACCAAAGCAGAGGCACGCCCCCGGGCCCTATGCCATGTATTCCCTCCTTCTTCTGTTCATCAGGGCTTTACTCCCAAGGTCACACAAGGCTGGTCTGGGCCATCACAGAACTGGAAAACCAGGCTCACTGGGAAAAGAGAAATTAAAAGGCTATTGCTGCCCAGGTCCTAATAACATACAATCAGGGGAAAGAATCAGCTTGGAAAGCCAGCAAGTTATCCACAGCCCCAGAGTACTGTCTAAAGCCAACAATCAGGAGAGATAGAACCATAAATAAGCCCTTGCAATGACTACAGTAATTATTCTGTTCTTTAATTATAATAAGAAATCAATATATTACAGCAAGGCCAGCGGCACACTTCTCTATAACCCTGAAGCTCAGAAAGCCCAAGGAGAAACTTCTGGGGCTGCAGCTCCTATGCAACAGGGCAAAAAGCCCAAGGTCAGGGAGAGGCTGAGAGTTAGACATCAAGGGCCCTTGGATGAAGAGAAACTTGATCTGGTTCTTCAAGGAGAAGGCAAATGTAGCATCAGATTAGGGCTTCAGGGCCTTGCACAAAAGGTATAAAGAGCGTGGATGGAATGACAGCAATCTCTGTCCATGGGTGGTGACCACAGAAACAGCAGGCAACTCTGAGTCAGAGCTGCAGCCCACCTTTCACACGTGCACAGACTCTGCATAGGGATGGACATAAGACCAGAAACCCAGGTCTCCCTGCAAGGAGGATCCCTTGCTGCGGCTACTGAGAGCCCTGTCAGTGGGCAGCCTTCAGCTGTCAGCCCTCTCAGGAACTGCCTTCCCCAAAGTCACGTATCAATGTCAGATGGAGGCCAAACCAATCTGGTCAAAGCAGGACAAGCCTGATAGGCCCTACAGGCTCCGGAGCTCCAGTGTCACAGAGAAGCTTTCCCTCCATCCACCCTGCTTCCACCCTCTCCTTTCCACAGGTGTTGATCCAAAGTTTGCTCCCTAATAAACGTGTCACGTGTCAGCTTTGTCTCGAGGAACAAATCCTAGGGCAGCCAGCCCACCACAGCACCTGGCCTGTGTTTTAACCGTATCCCTGGATTCCTCCTATTTCCCTACCTTAATTTTACATAAGACCTACACCTCCCTCTGTATTAAGCAACCAGACTCAGGGATCTTTTGTGATGGAAGAGAGACTACAAGGGAGTGGGGGAAAGCAAAGAAAGAAGCTGAATGATCTATATTAGAAAGGGCTGGGAGGGAAGGAAAATTCTGCACAGACTGGGAGTTGGGGGAAGTTTCTGAGGGTCGATAGATGAGAGTATCTAGGCAAAGAAGGATTGTACTGGTGATAAAACAGATTTTGAGAAGAGTCACTGAAATTATGAATGGTATCCCCACTGCTATTTTTCAAGAGACACAAGTTAATATTAGAACTGTTTTCTAATTACTCTGAGTGCTGGATTGTGCATTTAATATGTAACTTCACACAGAATTTGAGGCCTAGACTTTTATTAGGTGCATTGGTCAGGTTAATTAACAGTAGCTGCTTTAACAAGCAACCCCAAATCACAGTAGCTTAACATAATAAAGGTTTCTTTCTCCCTCACATCATAGTTCATTGAGGGTTGGATGGCTCCTTTTGGCAACGCTCCTCCCATAGTCCATCTTATGATACTGCCATTTTAAACACTGTCACCCAGTCTCTGCGTCTCCGTGCTACCCAGATAGCCTCCCATTTACTCCTACCTCAAAAAAGGTCCTTGCTCTAATTTTCTTGACCTTGCTTTTAGCCCTGGGAGGCTGATCTGTATGGATCTCCTCTTGAGAGCTTCTGGCTTCCAGTTGAGTTTGGTCAATGGGAATCCAGGCAGGAGATTAAGGGAGGGAGAAGGTGAAGGAGGTTTATTTCTCCAGCTTCCTCCTCTGTTGGGTTACCTTGAGAAAGCTGAGTCACCCGACAGAAGGTCACAGCTCTGTCTAGGTTGTTCTCTCCATACCCTCAACCTCTCCAAGCTCTTTAACTGTGCTTGCCCTTGCCCCTTCAGGCCTCAGATGAGGAACAGCCCTATTGTCCTATGTGGCAGAGCACTGTACTATCCCTTGTAGTTTTCCCAAACTCCACCCTCCCCTTACAAATAGCCCTTTATCCATCGCAGCAATGGCCACAATTGCCAAACTGTGGAAAGAGCCAAGGTGCCCATCAACAGATGAATGGATAAAGAAGATGTGGTACATATGTACAATGGAGTACTATGCCTCCATCAGAAAGGATGAATATCCAACTTTTGTAGCAACATGGACTGGACTGGAAGAGATTATGCTGAGTGAAATAAGCCAAGTAGAGAAAGTCAAGTATCGCATGGTTTCACTTACTTGCGGTGCATGAGGGGTAAACTGGAGGACAGTGGGAGAAGGAAAGTAAATGGGAACTAGGGTAATCCAGGGAGGGAAAC